>CAUYSK010038279.1:0-53189 GCA_963575035.1 Avahi laniger | reverse complement strand
TTAATTTCTTTCTATTTTTTGGTAGAGATGGGGTCTCGCTCTTGCTCAGGCTGGTCTCGAACTCCTGAGCTCAGAACGATCCGCCCACCTCGGCCTCCCAGAGTGCTAGGATTACAGGCTTGAGCCACCGCGCCCGGCCATTACCAAACTTCTTAAATGGTCAAAACAGTTGAACAGACACTTCACAAGAAAGGATATTCAAATAGCCAATACTCATATGAAAAGCTGATCACCATTAGTCATCAGAGAAATGGAAATTAAAATGACATTTAGAAACTAAAACAGACACATAGGATGGATGCACACACACACACCTGCCCCCCATAACCCCCAGAATGGCTAAAATTAAGAAAATTGAGGATATCAAGTGTTGGCAAAGAGGATCTAGAACTCCCCTGTTACAACTACTTTGGAAAGCTCTTTAACAGATCTTCCAAACTGCAGTCCCCAATCCCCAGGCGCAGGCCGATACCGGTCCATGGCCTGTTAGGAAATGTCCCCACATCACTGCCTGAGCTCCTCACACGCTCCCCGACCCCCTGATACCCCACTGGAAAAACTGTCTTCCGTGAAAACGGTCCCTGGTGCCAAAAAGGTTGGGGACCACTGTTTAACGCAGAATACATGCATGCATTTTGAGACAGTAATTCTCCTCTACTATCCCCAACAGAAATGCAAGTGTGCCATAAAAGACATGTGGGAGATTTTTTACAGCAGCATAATTTGAAATAGTCAAAATTGGAAAGAACACATGGGTCCATCCATAGTAGATAAGTAACGGTATGTCCACACCACAGAGTACTGCACAGCAAGGATAAAAACAAACTCCTGGCACTCACAACAACCTGGAAGAATCTCAAATGCGTATCATTCAGCAAAAGAAGTGAGACACAGGAGAGTATAAAACATAGGGTTCCATTAAACAAAGACAGCTTACAGGTAAAACTAACCCATGGAAATAGGAGTCAGAAAGGCAGCTGTGTCTGGGCCCAGAATGACTGGAAGGGGATGCAATGAAGGAGGTTCCGGAGGTGCCGGCAGTTTCTGTTTTGATGACTGTGGTGTTCACCTGGAAGTGGAAACCTGGCAAAAATTCACAGTGCCATGCACTTAAGTTTTGCGTGCCTCATCACATGTCTTTTTGAAACATTCAACATAAAAGATCTTTAAAAAGTTAACTGACAATGCTTACATAAGATTGTATCACTAGGGGACAAGTCGGGAGGAGGGTACACAGGAATATTGCATTATTTCTGCATGTCTTGTAAGTCTAAAATTATTTCAAAATACATTTTTTAAATTTTAAAATATTTAATGGACAAAGATTGAATATATTCAAGGTGTACAACTTGATTTAATATACATTGTATACCGATGATTAAAATCAAAGTAATTAACACATCCATCACCACCCATGCTATCCATCAGACACCCAGAACCTGTTCATCTTATGACTGGAAGTTTTTACTCTTTGATTAACATGATCCCATTTTCCCCACCCCCTACCCTCTGGCAACCACCTAACCAGCTATGCTACTCTGTGTATTTTTAGATTCCACATAGAAGTGAGATCATGCAGTATTTGTCTTCTGTGTCTGGCTTAGCATAGTATCCTCCAGGTTCCTCCACGTTGTCAAAAATGGCAGAATTTCCTCCCTACCCCCCATTACCATAAGGCCTTGTTCTGTCACCCAGACTGGAATACAGTGGCCCAATCATATCTCACTGTAACCTCTAACTCCCAGGTTCAAGCAATCCTCCCTGCTCAGCCTCCCGAGTAGCTGGGACTACAGGCACATACCACCACGCTCAGCTAATTTTTTTTATCGTTTGTAGAGACCGGTTCTAGTTATGTTGCACAGGCTGGTCTCAAACTCCTGGGCTCAAGCAATCCTCAGCCTCTCAAAGTTCTGGGATTACGGTGTGAGCCATTGTGCCCAGCCAATGATTTCCTTCTTTTTCATGGTTGAATAATATTCCATCACACACACACATACACACACACACACACACACACACACACATACACATATATACGCCAATTTAATATTGTGAAACATATATTTGGTCTTCCTCCCTGACATATAGCTCCTAAAATCCTTGGAATCTCAGGGGTGATAAGAGGTACTTTTATATGCTAATGACACAATTATTAGCTGGGGCCTCATAGATAGCCTCAGGATGGAGGCTGGTTACCCCCCCCAACACACACAATTCTGGGGAGGGGAGAGAGACTGAATATTGAGTTGATAAACCAATGGATGTAATAAGTCCTCCATAAAAACCCACAAGGACTGAGTTCTGAGAGCTTCCAGAAACCTGAAGATATGGAGGTTCTTGGAGGGTGGTGCATCTGGAGAGGACATGGGTGCTCCGCACCCTTTTTCCCATGCATCTCTTCCAAATGGCTGTTTATGTGTATGCTTCGTAATATCCTTTATAATAAATGGGTAAAGTGCTTATAATTAATGTTAGTCAAGTGTTTTCTGGAGTTCTATAAGCCACTCTAGCAAATTAATAGAACCCAAGGAAGGGATTGTGAGAAACCCCAATTTACAGCATCAGTCAGAAGTATAAATGACCGTCTACTCCTTGCACCTGTCACCTGAAGTGGGGGCAGTCTTGTGGCACTGAACCCTCAATTTGTGGGACCCGATGCCATCTCCAGGTAGATAGTGTTAGAAATGAATTGATTTGGAGGACACCTGGCTGGTGTGCACTGGAGAATGTGTTGGAAAATTGATTGCTTAGTGTGTAGGGAAAAAAATCCCAGACATCTGGGGTCACAATGTTTGTGCTGTGAGAATATCATAGGAGAAACTGAGTTTGGTTTTTCCTACATCACCACAACCACAATTTCTCTATCCATCCATCCATCCATCTGTTGATGGACACTTATAGTTTCCACACTTTGGCTATTGTGAATAATGCTTCAATAAACGGGAATGCAGATATCTCTTTGCTAATGATTTTATTTCCTTTAATTCGGTGCTACCATCACCCTCATGATGGTAAGTGTAAATAGTTCAGAGGTAAGGAACGGGCCTGGTGAGGAAAGAATCTATGGTTGTGATATTTTTGCCAAGAGTGTAAACACACCAGAGAATTTTGAGGAGTGGGACTGAATCACAGTAGTTCTAGGGAAAACTCACTGACCTTACCAATTCCTACTTTCCGAGCATGGCCATTGGTCTCCCCATTAGGAACTTAAAGAGTCTTGGGGTCTATCAAGTCCGTGAAGGAATCCTGAGAGTGGCTATGAGGTAGTGAATTCTAAGGCTTGTTTTCTGGGTAAACCATCCCATTAAGACAGCTCACTCTGAAGGACTCCTTGGCCACAGAGCACTCTCCCTCCATCCCAGACATACAACATGCTTGATAAATGAATGAAAGAGCTTCAGTTTGGATGACTTTGCTTCTGAACTGTATGCTTACATAAATTACTGCCATTGCTATCTTGCACAGATGAACAAAGGCTGTCTGTAAACAATAGCGCCCTTGTTTCCAGGCCCAGTGACATTAAAATATCATCTCGTCTTTCATCGTCTCTGTCTTTATCTTCAGTTTATTCCCGCTGCGGGATGAAAACAGCCCAAGACGAGACATAATTCCTGCTGAGTCCAGGACCTACAACATATTTCTTTCCAACCAAGAAATCACAGCTTTCTGCTGTCTGTTCCTTGGCCCACTTGTCACAATCTACCTCAACCAACAAATCTAGGCTACTTCCCACCAAGGCGAGTCAGAAACCATCATCACTTATGTAAAAGTTGAACAATGGCTACATTCTCCAGATAATATTTTCATCTTGTAATTATATATGATGCAATCTCGGCAGAAAGTTTAATGGAATAAATATCCACGCTAAGATTTAACTACATGACAGTATGAATTTGAATATAGTGTTCAGAGTCCACACATTCTTTGGCCCCAGACTAGCAGGAGAGTGTCTCTCTCAACAGTAATTATTTCCAGTGAGATCTCTAATGTGTATGAAACATCCCACTGTGATCCCTGATCCAGCACTTACTGCCAGGCCCCCCTTGTGCTGAGCACTTGAGTGGTGGTTGCTCATCCAGATCTCATCTCATGTTAAAGCAGGTACTATTTTTATGCACAACTGACAAATGGGGAAACTAAGGCTTGAGATCAGCCGAGTAGTGAGAAGAGAAGAGAAGCGATTCCAATTCCAGAGCCCATTATACCAACAACATACTGCATTCTTTCTCTTACAGGAGCTAATGCAACGTGCTCCGGGGAGGAGTGTCTCTTAACCTCTTTCCACTGACCACTTCTCTGCGGGGATAATATTATCTGCTTGAATCTTGCCCAGTTTCTTCCATTCTTGTTACTCATAAAATTGGTTTTGCACAAACCATGTGTTTTCTGTGGAGAATCACATAATTGCAAAAGGCTCTCAGACTTTGAGCTTTGGCTTCAGAAAGCAAGGAGGAATTTGCTCTCACTGTGATCTCTGTCCCTGTATCATCACGTCTAGCAGTGAGCAAGACGGCAGCAGATTCTTCCTCCAGACAGAACTGCCCATAGCCTGCCCCTCTGCAAAACAAACTCATGAAACAGTAAGACAGAATGTGACCATGGGGACAATTACTGAGTGTGTGCCTATGTGACGGGCATTCTTCAAAGCCATTGTAGGAGTCACCTCATTTAATCACCACGGCATTCCCTAGGGGGTGGTATGCTAGGCAGAAATGCACCCCCAACCCCCATCCCCATGTCGTCTAGAATTTGCGATTATGTCACGCTACATGATGAAGGGGATTAAGGTTGCAGATGCAATTAAGATCACTAATCAGATGATCTTAAAATAGGGCCAATTATCCCACTGGGCCACTGCAACCACAGGGTCCTTCAACAGTGGGAGAGAGCTCCAGAGGCAGTGCTGCAGTGTGAGAAGGACTGAGCTGGCCACAGCTGGCTTTGCAGATGGAAGGGGCCATGAGCTAAGAAATACGGACAGCCTCTAGAAGCTGGAAAAGGCAACAAAATAAATTCTACCCCAGAGTCTCCAGAAAGGAATGCGGTACTGCTGACATCTTGATTTTAACCTGATAAGATCCATGTCATATTTCCAACCTAAAGAGCCAGAAGATAATAAATTCGAGTTGTTTTAAGCCACTACATTTGTGGCAACTTGTTATGACGTAAATGTTTATTATGATGATAATCTCCATTTTCCAGATGAAGAAACTGAGGCATCAAGAGTTTTAGAATCTTGCAAATCTATAGTGATGGCTATAAGGTCTCTGAACACACTTAAAATGCAATGCATTCCCATTACACTTTTCATGTCGCTAACAATATTCTAATTACTTGTTAAAAATCATTTCTGTAGAGAGATCCTTCTGGAGCTTCTGTTCTAACCAGTAAGTGGTAGAGTTAGAATTTGAACCAGACTGTGCAGTGTCCCCACGCTTGTTATACCTTACCCCAAGGCAGCTCCTCTTCCTGCTCAAAACTGTCTCTATCATTTCTTTCATTAAAGCGGAGGCTTTGTTTAATATGTTTAATGTTCACTGTATAGCACGGAAAGGGAAGGGAGAGGAGGGGAGGAAAACAACCTTTATCTAGCGTTAGGTGTTTTACATTCATCCGCAGAGAGCTATGGGTGACAGGCACATCATCAGAATTTAGGTGGACTGGTAGTGGCAGGTAATGAGGGGCAGACACTGCTGACTTCCTACCTGACATCATCCCTATTTCTTCTTGCTCCTAGACTCTCAATTTTGTTCAGATACTCA
This sequence comes from Avahi laniger, assembly GCA_963575035.1. Classification (NCBI taxonomy): domain Eukaryota; kingdom Metazoa; phylum Chordata; class Mammalia; order Primates; family Indriidae; genus Avahi; species Avahi laniger. Next base: position 47,427 of record CAUYSK010038279.1, on the reverse strand, counting down.
CTCTCCCCTGAGCTCAGATATGATGCTTCCTCTCAAGTCCCAGTGGAGAATCATGATTGGTCTAAGCTAATCATGGCAATTCCATTTCTTTTTCCAATGATTGGTTCTGGCATAAGCATGTGACCTGTTTCTAGCCAATGGGATCTACAGAGGTGCCTGCTTGGAGGTGGAGAAGGACTTTCTCTTTAATAGGATAAAAAGAGATATACAGGAGGTATCTGCTGGTGGCTCCTTGAACTGCTGCCACCACTATGATGATGTCATTGCTTTTACATGCTAAGAATGGCAGAGAGCATCACTATAAAAATTGCCTTGAGCTGCTGAGTTACCCGGCTCCAGAACTGTTCTGTTGCCAGATGACAAACTTTGAAAGTTGGCTTATCCTAACTGGCGCAATAGATATTTTCTGTGTGTGTTAGTCACTTTATGTTATTTAACTAGACAATGTGAAGGGCTTATGCACAGTGTTACTTGCCAGATATCCAGTGAACATTACCTATTATTCTTCTTATGTGAGAGAAATCTAGCTCAGAGAGGTAAGCCAGCTTGAGAAAAATCACATTATGTTATGGCAGGCTTAGGATTGGAATTCAACCCTATGTGAGGCTAAATCTTGGGCTCTGTCTACCAATCGGACAGTGTCTCCCTTGTTTGTTATTTTATGGCAAGAGCCCAATTACCTTCTACCTGCTACACAGTCATAGCAGAATGACAGACAGTTAGGCTGGTCTTTCTGTGTACCCAGACTCCAATGAAATTGCCTCCTCAGATGTGCCTCTGACTTTTTAACATTTTCAATTATAGGTAAGGAGATTTAACTGAATATTCTAAGTAATATTCTCCCAAATGGTAGCAAATCTATAGTGATGGCTATAAGGTCTCTGAACACACTTAAAATGCAATGCATTCCCATTACACTTTTCATGTCGCTAATAATATTCTAATTACTTGTTAAAAATCATTTCTGTAGAGAGATCCTTCTGGAGCTTCCGTTCTAAATGAGGTTTCTCTTGAAATCAGGCTGCTCACCAATCCCACCTCCTCTTTTAGTACACTCAGGAGAACTGTTTCCCAGTCTCCCCTGCAGGCATGTTGGGTCCACGTGGCTAAGCTCTGGCCAATGGAATATGAACACAAGTGACATCCCACTTCTCAGCCGGTCAAACCGCCCCCTGCCCCAGGACCCCGTCCCATTCTCCTCTATCTTTCTCTCTCCCGCCACAATTATGGAGGCCACAGGTTGAACCTGGTGGCGCCAATGATGGAATGAGGCTGGACCCTCAAGTCCCAAGAGAACTACGAAACCTGCATCATATTGGGATGTGAGAAGAAAGAAACCTTTGTTTTGTTAAGTCATTTAAATTTAGTATTTATTACTGCTGTCGTTACTGTTAACAGGACCCAGCCTAGTCTCATTAATACAATTCTCTCTTCAAGATATCGCTTTTCCTTCATCACACTTACCATGAATTGCTGTTAAATATTTCATTTGGAGTTGGTTTCTCTCTTTCCTGACTCCTCAGTAACCACTGTCTTCCTGTGCTATCCTTAGGTGCTAATTCAGTGCCTGGTGCACAATAGACACTTACAAATACTTGCTCTATGCATGAATAAATGGATGCTTAGCACATGCATGAGTCCACCCTATGATTTTTGTCTCCCACTTCTCTGCCTGGCTTTTTGTTTGTTTGTTTTTTTGGTTTTTTTTTTTTTTTAAACCAAAGGCATATTTTCTTTTTGGAAAATAGAACCTCTACCAGGTGGTAGGTGTTGAACTTTAAAAGATTAGATTTTAAGCAGTCTGCAACTGGAGTTTAAAAATGAGGCCAGGGGTAGAGACAGGTTTTAAGGTTGATGAATAGATATAAAGAATAGTTATTTGAAATTGGTCTCACCTTAGCATACCAGAATGAGTGGAAAACCAAAAGAAAAAAAATTGTCTCTTCAATCAATAGGGTTACAGAAAAAGAGGGAAACTTAAGACCCAAGATTTAAGTCGAAACCAAACTGGTCTGGTGGAAAATAAGTGAGTGCCTACAAGCTTGTCTGTGCATGTTAGGGCCTCACTCCTCCACCACAAACTCAGGTGCTGGAGGAAATTTTAGGGCCTCCTAGGATTTGGGCATTTAAACTATGGCTTAACTTACAAATGTGCATTTAAAAGTGTTCTTCTCTAAAAGATTTAGTTAACTGTCTCTTTTCCAAATAGCCCCAGCCCTCTACCTTCTGCATACTTGGGCCCAGGCTGGGAGTATTCAGTGTTAAGATTCCAGCTTTCACGTGTCTGTGCTCAGTCAACACATACTTATCACAAACAACCAAAAGTCCAGATTGGCAGTAATCACAAGGCCTCTACTCAAAAGGATCTTGTTCGACTCCATCCTTTTGAAGATGTGTTTATCAGGGCTGTTTTTCTGTCACTTTGTTTTTGGTAGCCCTACAGAGTGGGCCAGACAGCTAGTAATCTAAACCTTAAAGTTTATCTCACTGACTTGAAACATCTATGTTTTATTAGAACATGCAGGTAAAACAATCATGGCTTGCCATCAAATTAGATAACACCTCTATATATATATCAAGTGATGCCCTTCAGCTACTTCTCATTCTCAGAGATTAAAGATCAGTGAATTGGAAGGGATTATTGAATCAGTTGGAAATGCAGAAAAGCTTCACTGGATGATTTTATTATGTTTTTCAGTTGACTCGAAGCCAGGAATATAAAACCCCCGAGCTTCTTAAATTATGTCTCCTACATCTCTGACTTTGGCTTCAAATAAACAATTACCTTGTCAGGCCATAACCTTCATCCATTGTTCAACATAGGCAGCACTTCAAAGCTTCAAACAATGCGTCTGTATAGCCTCTCTATGGATACAGGTGGGCCTAAAGTCACATCCCCAAGTCTTAATTATCATCATCGTGGTCTGATTCCAACAGGAAAAAAGGAATGAACATAGAACCCGGAAGGGCCTTTCCATCAGGTGAACAGTTCCTTTGAGAGACAAATAGAATGTGCCACTCACTTTTCTCACTCCCCTGCTGAAGTCAGACAAGCAAATAAAAACTTGCAGTCATGTGCCCCAGAATCTGCCCCTCCCTCCACTACCTGATACACTGAAATTCCAGGATGGGCAGACCATGGAAGTTCAACAGTCAGCAAGATCCGATGGGCAGCCTACCTAACTCAAAGGCTTTATCATAATATGCTTTTGGTAAACTTTGAGACATTAAGTGCTCCCTGATACTAGGACTGCAAAGAAAATTCCACATACAAAAGACAGAGTCAGACTCTTTTTCCAGCCAACAAAATCAATGTTGATCTTAAAACATCACTCAAGGTCTCTTTCCCATTCGAATTCTCAGTTGCTTTGTGAACCCTTTTCAAATATAAGGACAAGGGTGTGAATGTCATTTGCATTGAGTCACTGGATTGATGGCATGATGAGCCAAAAGTGACCAAATTATCAGACCTTTGTCCAGAAATTAAAAGGTAATGGGCACACGTGATGAATGCAATGAACAAGCTTAAATACAAAATGTAGGAAACACACATAACAAGCTTCAAATCAAACCTCTCCTCTGACCTCCAAAATGCCAAAAATGTCCCTTAGAACTATACTGGACCATGGCCAATTAGATCTGAATTCATTACAAATGTTTTGGGGGATGGGGCTTTTGCCTGGACTCACCCTAATGAATTGTTCAGCCTTCACAGAAATGCTCTAATGACAATAATTTTCAGGAAGTAGCTGGCTCTTGCCTTCTTTCACTTGCTACCCATTAATACACCTTCTATGCATTGCTTAGATTAAGGACTTTGTAAAGGAGGCCTTTGTAAGAGAAATAACGTGGGCAACAGTGCAGCAGAGCATGAAATCCCAATCTGGATGGTTGGCTGCTCTGTAAATGTGACCAGGAAGGGAGAAGCCAAAAACAGAGGTAGGAACAGAGAGATGGAGCTCACAGTAGCCAATGGAAAGTTTCCCAACCATATCATGACAGTTGGCCTATGCAGGGCTCCGAATGAAATCCATTATGTTGGCCACGGAGCACGGGATTCTGGCAGTCAGTGCAAAAATGTTTCCCTCTGTGAGCTTTAAAAGTTATCAAACTGCTTCCCACCGCTCCTCACCCCAGGAGAGAGGGCCTAAAGCTGGACAGCATCAGTTCCCACAGTGGCCCTGACAATCAGTGATGAGATCATTTTTGAAGGGGACCAAACACATAGCACTTCTGTAAAAGGTACAGCCTTCTGAGGCACTGTCCCTCATGGACAGCTGGTCTCAATGGCAACATGCCACTAATGAAAGTCCAAGCACCAAAGTCTGAGAATAGGTACTATTTTTAATAAATAAAGACAGATTTTAAGCATACTACTAATATGTTGCTCTACCCACTTGCATTCTAGAGGATCATCTTGAATGAAGGGGAAAGCACTGACTGATGCATGACCCTAGGCAAGCATTGGCATGATGGCTTCAGGCATTTCTTTTTTTTATTTTTTATTTTTTTTATTTCAGCATATTACAGGAGTACAAATGTTTAGATTAGGTATATTGCCTTTGCCCCACCCAAGTCAGAGCTTTAAGTGTGTCCATCCCCCAGTGTTCACCGCACCCATTAGGTGTGCATATATCCATGCCCTCCTCTCCCCGCTCCCACCTGCCTGACACCTGATGAATGTTACTACTGTATGCACACATAAGTGTTGATCAGTTAATGCCAATTTGACGGTGAGTCCATGTGGTGCTTGTTTTTCCATTCTTGTGATACTTCACTTAGTAGAATGGGCTCCAGCTCTATCCAGGATAATACAAGAAGTGCTAGATCACCATTGTTTTTTGTGGCTGAGTAGAACTCCATAGTACACATATACCACATTTTATTAATGCACTCATGTATTGATGGGCACTGGGGTTGTTTCTACATCTTTGCAATTGTGAATTGTGCTGCTATAAACATTCAAGTGCAGATGTCTTTTTTATGGAATGTCCTTTGTACTTTTGGGTAGATGCCCAGTAATGGGATTGCTGGATCAAATGGTAGATCTACTTGTAGCTCTTTGAGGTATCTCCATATTGCTTTCCACAGAGGTTGCACTAGTTTGCAGTCCCACAAGCAGTGTATGAGTGTTCCTATCTCTCCGCATCCACATCAACATTTATTGTTTGGGGACTTTTTGGTAAAGGCCATTCTCACTGGAGATAAGTGATATCTCATTGTGGTTTTGATTTGGCTTCAGGCATTTCTAATTTCACATGGACAACATTGCTGAGAACCACCACTACTTTGGGAAGAAAATAATCTCATTAGGGATAAAGCCTCTATGCCAACCTTCTGTTAAAATGTCCATCCCCAAAACAGAAGCTGATGCATGGCTTTACCCAAACTTCATCATAGCTGAAGAAAATGCAGAAAGGTATCTCATATTAAAAGATGACTTTACTTGGATACAACAAAATAATGCATTGCTGGGTCTCCATGCACATGTTTCTGATCAGAGGAATGCTGGATCCACGGAAGAACAGGACTTAGAAGTAGGAATGAGGTGTTAGTTAATTTGGCCTTATAGTGTGTGAACAAGATGTTTCTTAAAACGTATGAGCTAGTGATGCTCCCTCAGAGGAAGCAGAGAAACTGGAATGAATCAGTCTATTTTTTTATGAGAACTATACCAGGAGAAAGGCCCATGTACATCACCTCCATCACGACTTTATGAGGGCTGAGCTTCAGTATCACCGAAGTGCTTGTCCCAGACAAGAAAATAGGCTTCAGATACATATCCTCACAGCAAATCGAAACTCATTAAGATCGGCACAGTATTTGAAGCAACTTATATTCTTCTAACTAGGAAAATGTCCTATTGTTTTATAATTATATCAGATAATTAAACAGGGTTCATTCAAACCTTTTTGTTGTGGAAACATGGTTTGGGAGGCTCAGACTGCTGTACTAAATGATCCTACAATCCTGTGCTAAAACACTCATTAAAAATATTAGTCATCAATGAGAAGAAAGTCTGTCGATGCGTTGTTTACAACCCTTGAGTTCTTCGATTGTTCTACTGTAGAGTCATCCATTCACCCAAAACAAACAAACAAACAAACAATAATAACAACAAAGAACCCATGAGAACCAACTACAGCACTAGCCCTGTCACCAGGGGCTGGGGACAATGCCTTGCCAACGGCCGGGATTTTATTCTCAAGCAGTGGGGCATCTCCACTGGGCTGAAGATAAGTTATCTTATAACTTCAGTTCAACAGTATAATTCCTAAGACACCGACACAAACAATATAATTTGGCAGCACCAAGAGCTAACTCTGCCAGGAAAGGAAATAACGGGACCCCAAGAGAAGGAGAAAGGAAGTGAGGACTTAAAATAAGGCCAAACGGTTTAAATAAATATGGCAAAATGTGAATATTTGCTAATTCTAGATAGTAGGTATTCAGTACATTTTAAATAGTTCTCAAATTGAAAACAATGAATTTAATCCTTTGGAGAGCAAGACATTTTTTACAAATAATCAGGTGGGAAGACCCAAGTACAGGACAGTGCCGGGCTATACCAGCTACGCTCCCAGGGTCCACGCAGCCTGTGCACAGCAGAGCTCAGACAACACAAGAAGCCCCTGAGGAAAGTCCATTGCTTTCACTTCACTCCGCTCTCTACCTGCATGTTTCCCTTTGGAGAAATCTCCCATTGGGATCAAGGAAGTAAAAGTGTCCCGGGTCGGGGGCGATGGAAAACTGCGATGCACACCAACAACTGGCCTGGATCGTGTCTGTCAAAAGGCCATGAAATAAGAGGCTTTAAACAATAGGCAGTCCCACATTTTGGTCACTGCCTCACATTGGACGGGTTGTTTGTGTCTCTTGGCCCACACGCCTCTTGTTAAAGGGATTCCACTCCAGTATGGTTGTGTGCTATTTCTGATCACCGACATCTGAGTGATCAGGAAAACTGTTCTATAACAAAGTCAAAAAAGAAAATGACTAGCTCAACAAATTTTTATCAAGACATGTAGCTCCCAGAGCAATTAACAGGGGGCGAAAGGCAAAAACCTATTTGCCAGGTATAAAAAAACAGGAAAAAATAAAGAAATGGAAACTATGTATGAACTGGGGATTCAGTGTCTCCCCCTCCCCGATAGAAGGTTTTAGCTGTCCTTACAAGTCAGTTAAAAATGTTTAAGGAACATACTTAGACTGCAGCATTTCTAATGTGGCTGTCACACTACATTTAATGTAGAAAAGATGTATTTTTAAATGATCCGGTTACTCTGAGGGCTTTGGCTTATAAAAGCCTTTTTTATTGAGATTCTAAATTCCAGTCTGAATAACCTTTCAATTTGTTCCAGTAATTTTTCCCCTCCTGCATTTGCATTGGCAATACAACTGGAGTCATTTCAAAGCCTGGGCCCTGAGCACTGGGCCTTTTGTACCAAGCCCCCCTTCAGCAGAGACTGGGGGTGCCAGATTTGACATTTCTATGAAGCTGTTCACACAAGAAAAACCACTTGCTTTTCAAAGATCAAGATTAAAGAGAGCTTAGGAAAAGAAAAAGAGCATGTAGTATTTTTCATCACTCCTGTGATTACCTGGGGGTTGAGGCAGGGGTATGAACTATGAATTAAGTCACTTCAAGATTCCTTGATTAGTTAAAAGTGATGGAAACAAACGTGGCTCTCTGTTAACATCTCCGTCTGCATCTCAAAGCCCGAGTTTCACTGTCTAACCACCACTTTCCTTTGTGCTCTATTGTGAGCTCTCCAACTCTACAGTTTTCCAGCCTGGCACTCAGGTGACACTTAATGACAGAGGCTCAGTGCAGAGATATGAACAACCTGGAAACTCTACGGCTTTTCACATGGCACCTTCTTCCTAAATATTGACAGAAAAAAGAGACCTTGCAAAGATGGGAGAATTGTGAAGTGATTCTAGGTCATTCCAATCAAAACTTGGTAGGAAGAGAGCCATTTATTATTAAACCTCCACTCTATGGCCAGTGCTGAGCAAGACACTTTCAGAATACTTTTGTCCAAAACAGAACGTCTGGATAACAAAACTTGGCCACTGTTCCAATTGTGAGGACAATGGTTACTCTGGAAAAAGTGTAATACCACCTAAGAATCTAGAAACTACTGTTACATTGAGTTTCTTTGAGTTGGATTAGGCCTGTAAAATTCTTAAAGGTAAATTCTAGCCCCAAATGGCTAAAATGAATCAGTCATGTGTAGGTTAATATAAATAATGTAAGCTCCAACCTACAACTTTTAAATGACCTTTTATAAGGAACGTAGGTTTGCAGCATGTATTTACATCTCTCAAGCAGAGGTAGCAGGAGCTAGGTATGCTGGGTATAGAGAGATGGCCAGGAAATCCCAGTAGAATTCCTGAAATTCCTTGCAAATAGCTGTTAGGTTTCCTGCACAGAGTAGGGCTCATTTTATTGTCATTAAGATCACTAGTTTTCAAAGCCTTAATGACACAGAACCAGTTTCTCATGTAATTTGTTTCTGCTCCACTTTCAAACATCAGATGGTCTTTTTTGGTGGGACGCACACATTTGAGTTGGTAGAAATAAAGACAACTACTACAGCCCCGGACGATTTTTAAAGCACGGAAGGAAATTTCACTTCAGTGGCCAGACTGCTTTCTTTTAGGCATCAGAGGCACTTGATGAGCACTCATGAAAGTAACCTGACTTCTTTCATCCAATATGGCCCTGCCGCATTTAAATTTAGAACAGAGAATTCTGCTGCCTCTGCTTTTAGAACGAGTACCAACAGTGCTTCCTTTCTGAGAACACGCAGTGACTTGGGGGAGGCAGTGTAGTGGCCAAGGGCTGCTGCTCTGGAGTCCAGCAGATTGGCGTCAGGTCTTCATTTCTTCACTGAACAGTCCTGAGACTCAGACAAGCAACTTTCCATCCTCACACAAAAGGACTAGGAAAAGCACCAGTCTCACAGGGCTGCTGCAAGAATTATGTGAGACAATTCATGGAAAGTGCTTTGCAAGGACCCCAAGGCACAAGATAAAGTCAACTAAATAACAATTTAATCTTTTTAAGGCACAACTATTTATCATTCTTCTAACAACTGGTTATTTCAATGTCCCATAAATTATAAAACACTAAAGGTATGACCACGTATGTCAAAAAAATTAAAAACTCAGCATCTCGACTGTGATTCAGTGGAGGCATCCTCGGGAGCAGCACCGTCCCACAGAAATTGTGCTGTGATGAAAATATTATATATTTGTGTGACCATGGCTGTCATGAGCTAAATGTGACTACTGAACCCTTGAAATTTGGCCAGTGCAACTGAGGAATTGAATTTCTAATTTTAATTAAATTAAATTAAATTAAATTTGAATTTAAGTGGCCACATGGGGCTGATGGCCACCATACTGGATGGTACTGTCAGCCCCAGAATGAGAAGAAAATAGGCTGGGGAGCATAAATAAGGAAGTAAGTATCAGTGGGAAGAACTACCTTTGCATGAGAATGGTTACTTAGCACTCACCCAGCAATTACTGAAGATGTTACATGGGTTATGAAGGTGAGGGTGAGTTGGGAGTCAGAAAGCCCTGAGTTCAAATTCTGGGTTCATCACTTACAAGTTGAGTGAGTCCAGGTGCATCTGTTATCATCTCCTTAGCCAGGCGCTATGATTAGGTGGTGCAGGTATATAATAAAGGCCAGGGAGTGGGTTCTGCTCTCTAAGGACACTCATCAGGGACAACCTTGTGTGCATCTTAGTCACACGCAGGTGACAAGTATGCAAGTACCCACACAAACACACACTCTAACCTCATGGTTAATACGGTGGTTTGAATTGACAAATTGCCAGTCATGCATTCAGCCAGGATATAAACTGTCAGACCTTCACCCTTATTGTGTGGTTGGACCCAAAGGGATAGAGGAAAAGGCAAACCAACATTATTCAGCACATACTAAGTACTTTCCATTTAATCTCGTGGCAGCCAGGATGAAGTCGGTATTATTATCCTGAATTTATGAAGATTACAAACTGAGGTATACATTAGGTAAATAGGTCACCCAAAGGAACACAGCAGAGCTAGAACCCAAGTCCAGTCTGATAAAGTCCCAATTCAGAAGAACGACAGCTGAGAAATACAACAATCAAGGGAGTATGCCCTTATATTAAAATGGTGCTGGTCTTACTCGGGAGAGTAAGACATAAAAGCAAGGCAGCGTGACACAAGGTAAAAAGTGAGACATTCATTGTCACAGGGGAGACGACAATGGCCAGAAAGAAATGCTGGCTTCTGGGCAACCTGTTAGTGGCCAGGCAGGCAAGCAGGTCGTTTCCCACAGGAGGGAAAGACTTTGGTCAACAATGACAAGAGTGGGACACTGTTCTGCCCTGTTAAAGGAGAAGCTCACCCACCCTAAGATCTCAGCCACTGGTACGGACGGGAGAATCCAGCCGCATCCTCAGACCTCCAGCCCTTTCTCCCCGGCTCCTCCAGTACCCATCCAACCTTCGTGCTCCTCTGGTCCTCTCTTGCCTGCTGTGTCCCCCAAGTATCCTAGCAGAGACTGGTGAGCGTGAGGCTAAAGGAAGGAACAGTTTTAAAAGTGGAAACCAGAGGCCACCAGCTACCTATGACTTGTGCGAGTTACTTTTTCACACCCCTGAGTTTGGTCATGCCCTAGGGCCTTTGTCTTATTTTCATCTTAAGTCTTTTGGGCAGGTTCAGGGTCTTCTTCTATGTTTCCAGTAAAGCACACTGTCAGCACCAGTGATCACTAAATAATATCAGTAATTACACCCTTCTTACCTAAATGCCTCCTATGGTTTCAATAATTCCAGTCTAAAACCCTTGCTGAGCTGCCTGCATGCACGTGGTTGTTAGTGATTTGTACAAGCTTTCACTCGCTCTTCCACTTCTATAAATAGTTTTATTTGGGGGGAAACACACAGAGCGGGAGAAAAATATACATGCAGGCCATTGCCCATGTACCAACTTTTAAAATGCATCGTAAGAGATGAAAAAGTGTTAGGCAAAGGCATCTGTTATTTCTATGTTGCTCACATTTCCCTCAGTCACATTGCATCTCCTTCCCCAAATGGCCTAGTCATGTTTTATTCTGACTGTAAGAATCCTGCTTACTCGGACTTTCTCATCTCTTCAAAGACGACTGCAAGCAGGAGGCAGAGATTCCGTTTTAATCCTTCACTTGACCTCCCGAATGTCAAGTATTTGTGTTCGGCATTTTCAAAATCAATGGGGACCAAAAGCATATCAGAATGAATACCAGATCATTCAGAGCAGAATATTAAACATGCCTTGTATTTTTCTAAGGCAAGTCTTAAAAACACGACAGGCAACAAAGCAAGTTCGGAGTTTATGAAAACAGACAACTCTAGCTGTATTCTATTTCCTTTTGTCTGGAAGCCAGTTTTTTTGAAAGAGTTCAAAGGAAAACTGAATTGTGACTCCTCTTCTAAACAAACATCATCCCTGTGTGTCAATAAGTTAACCGTCCCCACAGCCCCTGATGTCCAAGCGTATTCCCCCTAATTTGCTATTCACATTCCTGAGACTACTTGGTTACAAAGCTGTTCTTGTTGCTGTTTACTTCTGCGTCCACATGCGGTTTCCTGGGAAGCACCCTTAAGTAATCAATTGTCACTATGATCTGATAATAGCTTGAAAATATGTTCTGGATTATTTGCAGTTCATTGTTTCATTTTTTATTATTTATTTATTTGTTTTTTTGAGACAGGGTCTCACTCTGTTGCCCAGGCTGGAGTGCAGTGGTGTCATCACAGCTCACTGCATCCTAGAACTGCTGGGCTCAAGTGATCCTCCTGCCTCAAACTCCCGAGTAGCTGGGACTATAGGTGAGTGCCACCACATCCAGCTAATTTTATTCTATTTTTTGTAGAGATGGGGTCTTGCCATGTTGCTCAGGTTGGTCTCAAACTCCTGGCCTCAAGTCATCCTCCCACCTTGGCCTCTCGAAGTGCTGGCATTACAGGCATGAGCCACCAAGTCCAGCCTTGCAGTTTGTTGTTTTAAAAGAAAATAAGGAAAATGAGCAGCAAAAGTGACAACAGAAAACTCAAAAAAAAAGGGACAATAAATCGTATTCTCTGTTTGTGGGAAGTGTTGCTCATTGTGCATAATTTAAAAAACAGAATAAATGACAGGCCAACAGTGCACTATGCCCGCTGGCAAAATGAGACTCTGAAAGAAAAAAATAAGTTGGGCTAAGGGAAAACCGAATTAACTGCTCCATCTTAAAGATATTTAGCAAAGATTCTTCCCTATTCCTTCCCCGGCCCCTTTCCAGCAGTGGCTTTGGCATCAATTAAAATGGGTGACTTGAAAGGTAGTTAGGAAAGGACCAGAAGTATCTTGCTTACAGCACCTTTGCTCCAACTCCCTTTCTCTGGAACGCATGAAAAATAAGTTAAGGGTGCACACTGCCTCAGTCTCTTGGAGGCCACAGGGGTGCCAGCACCTTGCAGCCAGCGGAGGAAGAAGCAGGACAGAGAGAGGCTGAGGAAGGGCAACGGAAATGGATTACTGTGAGTGACGTTTCCACCGAAGTGGTCCGGCAGGGATCTGCTTGTCCCTTGAAACTGGTAGGATTGGGAAGAGCTGATGCTACTGCTCCGAAAGAATCCTGGAATAGAAGAATTTTCTTCTCAATCCTGTTGCGAGGAAGGAAATTCAATTGCGGTGGGTGAAGGCTCCCCGGAAGCACACGTTTCCTGCTCTTCTTGAGTCTCAGAAGGGATTCATGGAAGATTCCAAGGGATGGGGCTCCCACGTGAGGTACAATCATGGTTTGTTAAACTCAGAGCCCATCTCCCCTGTGGGGCTATCTCTGCCTCCAAGTCCAACGTCCCTGGGGCCCAGGCCCAGGCCAGGTGGAGTATGTAAGGAAACAACTGCACTGGCCAGTAATCCTAACCATTTAGGCACCTTGCCCAAAAATCAGTCCTCTGACTTTGCTCCACGTGCCTGTAAATGCTGAAAGGAAGCATGAAGGAAGAGCCACGTGGTTTCATAAGCACCAACCTGCCCAGCAGTTCTCCCATGCTGAGTGAGCTCTTACCTCCCCAGACCCTCAGCACCCAGGACACCACATTAATCAATCCTTTCCAAGGGGGCTTTTATAAGGGAACAGCAGTGGTGCCACACACTAGTGTCAGGGTGAGACAGACCTGAGTCTGAAGGGGCTTGTGAAGAGACAGGTGGGGGTTCCAGTTCCTACCTACATCATCCCCAATTGCGAGATGATCAGTGATGGAAACCACCCTCTGGTGTTGGCTGAGACAAAGAAAGGGGGTTCTCCAAAGCAGCAGGTCTCAAACTCTATTGTAGATAAGAATCACCCTGGGTGCCTGTTAACATGCAGATACCTGGGCCTGACCACAGACCAAGTTAGAAACTTTAGGATGGGGCCAGGAATCCAACATTTTAAAAGAGAGCTCCAGGAGACTCCAAAGCTAGAGGCCCTCAAATCACAGATTGAGAAACTCTGCTTCTTACCACTGGGTTCTCCAAACAAAAGAACTTTGTGGACACTCTTGGACTCACAGGAAGCAGGCATAGAGTCAGTGGAACATAAGAAAGAATGATTCGTAACATAATATTGCTGGCTAATTATGAGACCACCCCCCCACTTTGGCATCCTTTAAAATGTCTTCTGGAGCTACGGTCCCCAACTTCTGGAAAGTAAGAAAGTACCACGGTATTGGTCCATGGCCTGTTAGGGACCAGGCCACAGAGCTCCGCCACAACCCCCGCCGCTCCCACGCCTGGCCTCCAGTCCATGGAAAAATTGTCTTTCATAAAACTTAAGAAGGCAGAGGAGGGGGAGCATGGGAGGAGGTGAGCAGTGGTGAGCTAGCAAAGCTTCGTCTGTATTTACGACTGCTCCCCATCGCTCCCACCACCTCCTGAGCTCGGCCTACCCTCCTTCCCACCATCCATGGAAAAACTGTCTTCCATGAAACCAGTCCCTGGTGCCAAAAAGGTTGGGGACTGCTGTTCTGGAGGGTTCAGTGCTGGGGCCGAGAATAGGGTCTTTCATGAAGTGGAACCACAGGAGTCTGGGCTTGCTAAGTGACTTGGTGGTGGCAGTGCACATCCAGCCACTGGCCACAAGCAGAAGAGTAAGCAGAGGACGAAGGAACTGTCCCATTCTTCCCTTCATGTACTTGCTTCCACCAACTTCCATAACCACACGCTTCTCTGATGAGCACATCTTACACAAAAACCTCCAGATGAATTCTACCAGAGAAACAAAACCCTCTCCCAAGGAAACATCCTATGACAAGGAAAAGCAAACAAAGTGAATTACAAAATCAATTGATAAAGGAAGTCAAGTTAATGTCTATGCATTTCTATGCATTACAGATAGCATTGGGCCTCACAGGCATTTGAAAGTCTTTTCCTAATGTCAATGTACCGGGAAGCAGATGCCTCTTCCCCTGCCATGCGGAATGTCACTGCTGCTGGAATGGGGACCTGCAAGACAGCCATCTTGAGATGAAACGCGAAGGCTGCAGGGTACCCTCAACAATCTGCTGACACGGGGAGGCGCTGACCCAAAGCACAGGTAACAGCAGCAACCACCTGTGAATTTACAGCTGTCAGTAACTATGAGGGAAGCTGCTAAGAAGATGTTTATCTGATTATAACTACAGAGTTGCTAGAAGCCAGACAAGAACATATCCTGCTCCTTGACCTCGGCCCTGCTTCCCACCTCTTTCTCCAGTCCCCTGGACCACAGCGGGGACAGAAGTGAAGAGACAAAAGAGAAGGAGAGGTAGAAGGAAAAGGAAATAAAAAATCCAAGGGCTTCTCAGGAACATCAGCCGAAGCAAAAGCCATAAAAGGAATACCTGATCATCTGACTTCAAAAAAATTTAAAATTTTGACATGGCAAAACCACCATAAAAATCAGAAGGGAAACAAAAAAAGTGAGAAAAATATCTGTGGACAGTGACAAAAGTTGATATCCTTCTATAAAAAGACTTCTTGCAAATCAACAAGGAAAAAGATGCATCCCTTGAGTTAAAACGATAGGAGGCAAAGGGCTTGATAAGTCATTCAAGGAGAAGAAAACCTGAATGACTATAAAATCTTATTGTTAATGAGAAAATTGCCAATTAAGAGGAGGTTCCACTTGTTCTGCAATTCCATTGGCCAATGTTTTTTGAAAGTTACAGCTAGCAGGTGAAGGGAAGGTAACACGGGCACACTGCCGGTGGGGATGTGCAGAAACAGGATGCTCCTTAGGGCCATTGGAAACAGCTATCCACGGCTTTAAAATGCTCTTAACTTTCGGATCCAGCCATGCACATCTAAGTGTTTATCCTAGAAAAAACTTGTAACATGCACAAAGATTATGCTTAAAAGAAAGGCAAAGAAAAAAAGGAAAAAACCTAAATTTGAATATTATTCAGTCATTGAAATCATGTTTTTATAAAATATTTCATGACATGACAAAGTGGTAATGATACAACAGAAAGGAAAGAGTAAACATGACACAAAATTATGTAGAATGATCCTCATTTTCTATGATTCGCATGCATAGGAAAAAATGGCTAATCAGGATTTTAGACATGTATTCCTAGAAATTACCTTCACAGGAAAATTTTATTTTTCTCCTTATATTTTTCCATTATTTCTCAAAACAAAAAGAATACAACAAAGGTATTGATGTATTTTTAAAAGACACCAAAAAAGAAAAGGAAGTAAAATTAGCAGAAGGGAAGGGGATATGAGTCTTTTCAAAGGGAAGGGGCCCAAACACAGCTAGCAGAACCCTGGGCCCTTTCTCAAGGAGCTCCTTGAGTATTTGAATTTTGGTATTTTGAGTATATCGACTGCAAAGCATCCCCCACCTGTCTTATCACAAGATCTGAGCAGTGGGTGGACTGACCCCTCCTTTTACCTGGCCTTGCAGCCACCAAGTGCCACCAGGCAGAGTAGCCCACCTAGGAGAACACGTCTTCACCAGGCCACAGAGAAACAAAACAAGGCAAATAACAGGAGTGCGCAGAGTTCTCTATAAAGTTAAGTGTACACCCATGCATCACTTAATGAAATGGATATTATGTTCTGAAAAATGCCTTGTTAGGCAATTTCATCATTGTGCAAACATCAAAGAGTGTACTGACACACACCTGGACGGTATGGCCTACTGCACACCTGGCTTTATGGTGTAGCCTATGCTCCTATGCTATAAACACTTATAGCATGGCACTGTACTGAATTGTAGGCAATGGCATTTATGTTCCTAAACGTATCTAAACATAGAAAAGGTACAGTAAAAGTACAGCATACAAGATAAAAAACGGTACACCTGTATAGGGCACTCACTATGAATCAAGTGGACTCCACTCTGCTGCGGGACTGGAAGCTGCTCTGGGTGAGTCAGTGAGTGGTGAAGACCTAGGATATTACTATACACTACTGTAGACTTTATAGACACTGTACGCTTAGGCTACACTAAAATTATTGAAAACATTTTTCTCTCTTCAATAATAAATTCGTCTTAGCTTACTATAACTTTTTTTTATCAACTTGTTAACTTTTTTAACTTTTTGACTCTTCTATAATAACACTTAGCTTAAAACACAAATGGGTTGTTTAGATGCACAAAAACATTTTCTTTCTTCAAATCCTTATTTTATACATTTTCTCCTATTTTTAAAATGTTCTATTTATTTATTTTTACTTTTAAAATTTTGTTAAAAACTAAGACACAGGCTAGGCATGGTGGCTCATGCCTGTAGTCTTGGTACTTTGAGAGGCTGAGGTGGGAGGATTGCCGGAGGCCAGCAGTTTGAGACCAGCCTAGGCAACATAGAGAGACCCTGTCCCTACATAAAAAAAAAGAAAAATCAACCAGGCTTGATGGAGCATACCTGTAGTCCTAGTCTGTTGGGAGGATGAGGCAGAAGGATCGCTTGAGTCCAGGAGTTTAAGGTTTCAGTGAGCTGTGAAGGAGCCACTGTACTCCAGCTCTGGCTATAGAGAGATCCTGTCTCTTAAAAAAAACAAAAACCAAAAAAAACCTCCAAAAAAACTAAGACAGTAAGACACAAACACACATTAGTCTAGCCTTACACAGGGTTAGGATCATCAGTATCACGGTCTTCCACCTCCACAT
Organism: Avahi laniger; assembly: GCA_963575035.1. Taxonomy (NCBI): domain Eukaryota; kingdom Metazoa; phylum Chordata; class Mammalia; order Primates; family Indriidae; genus Avahi; species Avahi laniger. The sequence continues at coordinate 30,257 of CAUYSK010038279.1, read as the reverse complement.
CTTGTCCCACCGGGACGTCTTAAGGGGCAGTAACATGAATGGAACTGTCATCTCCTATGATAACGACGCCTTCTTCTAAAATATGTCCTGAAGGACCTGCCTGGGACTGTTTTACAGTAAATTTGTTTTTAATAAGTAGAAGTACACTTTAAAATGATGATTAAAAAGTAGAGTACAGTAAATACATAAACCAGTACATAGTTATTTATCATCGTTATCCAGTATTATGTACTGCACACACTTGCATGTGCTGTACTTTTACGCAGCTGGCAGGGCAGGAGGTTTGTTTACACCAGCATCACCACAGACCCGTGAGAAGTGTTTTGCTATGGCCCTAGGACAGCTGTGACATCACTAGGTGACAGGAACTTTTCAGCTCCACTACAATCTTAGGGGACAACTGCTGCATATGCAGCCCACTGTTGAGGGAAAATATCGTTATGTGGTACATGATCGCATTTCATTCAAAGGGTTGTCTTTTATTCTGAGATAATGACCTTCCTATATTTTAGTGTTAAGATGTCCACTCTTCTATGAGATGATAATAGATAACAGTTGTTGTGTTTTGTTTTTCTTAACATCCTGACCAAGCAAAATAAAAACCTCCCAACTGCATGCTATTATATGCTGTTTTTTTTTTTCCTTTTTACACTTTACTAGAATGAAATCTAGATATCTGGTAGCAAACTCTCAAATTCATAAGCCCTAATTAAAAAGAAAGAGTTGGCCATTTCATGTGTGGGAGCAAAAACCTCAATGGCTTTTTTCTTCAAGCCCTTGCTGGGTAAATTCTCAGCAGCAGATGACAGATAACTGCATTCAAGCTGAACAGGGTTGTCAGGGCAGAGACGTCTGTAGAATAAGAGTGCTCTTTCCAAAAAGGCTGCTAGAGACACACAAATCTGCCTGCGGGATGAAAGAAACCCGTAACTGGGCCACAGCCCATCCTCCTATTGCTGGGCTGGAGCAGGTAACCGGGCTTGAGTCCATCCCACTTGTTGATGGGTTGTGTCCAGAGAGCTGAGGCTTGGGAGTCTCTATGAAAATTTCACAGGATTCAGACGGAAATGGAGGCTCAGCTCTAGCTACCATCTGGAGAGTCATCGGACTCCGCACAGGGAAGAAAGCAAGCAGAGATCAAGGGAGCCTGAAGTTCGGTACCTAGGTCCCGTCTGGCCCAAGTGTCGGTAGCTCCCTGCTTCCTCCATAGTCACAGCACCACACCGGAACAAGGAGATGGGGTGTGGGCTGTGGCGTTCTTCTGACTAGAAGGAATTCTTAAAGAGGGAGAGGGAAAAACAAATCCGACTACAGGAGCAATAGAAATTCATATTACTAATTACTTTAGTTATCAGCTGTTTGTGACGAATGGCATTGTGGCAACTTGTGGGCTATTCACGGAGTCAAAATTAAAAAATAAAGAAAGACTGATGAAGTCCACTGCACTCTCATTAAACTCTTGAGGCTTCACAAACAAATAAACAAAACTGCAAACATGAACCTCTTCCTAAGCACACAGTAAATAAATTGAAAACTATGTCCTACAGGAAAAGGCAGCAATTCATCCCCATTCACTCAGCTTGGAACTGGCCTTCTTTCTCCCTGACACAAGGGTCTGAAGGAATTTAGCACTGCTCATTGTCATGTTAATGAACTAAGGATTTTTGTGTCAGAGATTACTGTAATTACTTTTTTTCCTAAGCTGTCTGCTGGGAATATATTTTCGGCACCTTTCTTTGGCATCCTGATAACCTCTTCTTGGCAAGCAATCTAAATATGGCCAGGCTTCCATCATACGTTCCTCTCTCTGCCTCTTCTCGTTGAATTGAATGTTGCCTCTGTATGTGGCGGGAAGCTACATCAAGTGAGCCGCCACAATATGTTCTTTTGCTGATTATACACATCACACTGTGTGGCATCTTAAAGCCGTTGGGAAGTCTCCTGGTGGCAATGTGCCCAGTTGCTGCAGCAATTTGCACAGAACACCCTGGGGAGGGGAGTAGAAGAGTCAGCCCCATGTAGGACCACACTTTTAGCCAAGAGAAATGCTATTTCTGCAGCCTAACATTATTCAAATGGCCAGGCTGGAACACGAATGAAGGGCATAGAGATGGGGGTTCTTTGTAAGAAAGTGGCTCCTTCTCTGAGAAAATGGGGGCCATCAGAGGATGATGGGCAGTGGAGAAACATGAGCTGACAAATATTGTCAAAGAATCACTCTGGCTGCTGTGCTGAGCACAGATTATCGGGGAGGGGGCGTCAAGGAGGCAGGGATGCCAGTTAGGATGCTACTGCGGCAGTCCATGTGATTGGACCAGGGTAGGGGATGTGTGTCAGAGTTGATACATTCAAAGGTAGAGCCAGGAGGACTCACTGATTCCCCGGATGGGGGATATGAGAGAAAGAGAGCCAACCGGGGTGACTCCAGACTTCTGATCTGTGTGACAAGAGGATGGTATCATCGTCTAACCCCGTGGGGTGGCTGAGGGAGAACCGGCAGGGAGGTAGATGAGGAGCTGAGCTCTGGACATGAGGAGTCTGAGAGGCCGTGAGACACCCAGGTGGAGACGCCAGGGAGCCGCTGGATGTACAAGTCTGAGCTTCAGGAAAGAGGCTGTCCTGGAGATACACCTGTGAGAGGTATGAACTTGCAGATGGACTTGAAAGAGGTGAGCCCGGGTCAGATCACATCCCAGGGAGGAAACGTGGAGGGAGGAGAGAGCAGCACCCGACACTGTGCCTGGAGCATTGAGGTCACGGAACTGAGAGGGAATCAGAAAAGGAGGCTGAGACGGAGAGGCTTGGTGAGAGGGGGAAACCAAGAGACAGGGGTACCCTGGCAGCCAAGTAAAGGAAATACCTCAAGGAGAGGGAGAGACTGACTGTGTCACATGCTGCTGCAGAGGAAAGACTGCAAACGGACTGCTAGAGTTAGCAGCTATCACACAATTATTAGCATTAACAATAGCAGCTGAGGCTTTGAGCTTTCTGTGTCAGGAACTATGTCGAGAGCTTTATGTATATTACCTCACTCACTCTTTACAGCCACTCTTAAAGCCTGCTTTACTGTCACTGTAATGCGGACCTGAACATTGAGGTTTAAAGAAGTAAAGTATCCTCAGCCAAGCAGATACAAATATAAACCTCACTGAACCCAACACTGGTGCTCTTAACAGCTATGCAATCCACCTTTCCCTCCCTTCCATCCTCCCTCCCTCCCTTCCGTTCTTCCTGTCCTTCCATGTCCTTCCCTGACATTCATAGGAAGAAAGACAGAAGGAAAGGAGAAAGTGACAAAGGTAACAAATAAAACATTAAGTATGGAGAAGACAGATAAAAGAAGGACATAAATTAGTGGCTCCTTATGGATACAAATAGCTTCTATTTGTGCTAATATCAGCAGGTAATTTGGAAGACATAGGATATTTATAATGAATATCTGACCAATTAATACAAAATAAGGAATAAGAGTTCCATGCTCTTGGGGACAAAGAGTCATGTTTGCTGTTAATAAAGGATACACCTGCTAATTCTTTGATTCTGCCTTTAAAGACCAGTGTGATTCTATTAAATAATTAAATATGAAATATGTGATGTTGCTTACACACATGATTAATACTAACACTAGAAGAAGGAAATCAATGCATATCATTGAGCAAGAACATTCAGGTTAATGGCAATGAAAAGATAAATAGATTCACAGAGTTTTTCTCATGGGTTTAAGAAAAAATCTGTTGGCCAAGGTATCAGCCAAGACAAAGGGTACCTGTGGTGGGTGTGTATACAGAAGAATTGTTCTCAGTAATAAAGCTATTCTAGGGACTGAGTGTATGTAACACCAGTGTGATTTTTCAGGAAGAGCAGCTTGCAAAGCACTGTACTAAATATCTCCTTTGAAAATCAGCTGGGTGTAGGAGACATAAGGGTTTAGAAAGCCAAGCTGCTTTGTCAAAATGATTCCTACAATGATTCCTACAAACAGAGCTCAGTGTTGTGTCTTCAACATACAATGAGCACTCAATGATTATTTACTGAAATAGCTGAACCCAAGTGATTCCTTTTGGTTTAGGTACTCCATTCCAAAGCTTTTCAACATATAAACAGCTAGTTTTAAATTGCCTGATTCCCTGTTTTCCCTTCTATTTACCAGAAGTTTTATTTCCTTAAAAAATACTTAGAATAAATTTTCCCAAGAAAAAGGAAAGTCCCATTTAAATATCAGAATATACTGCGTTTTTCTTCTTGGCACTCAGACATGCTCCCCATAAAGACCATATACCAGAGCTTCCAAAACTTTAATTCACAATGACTCTAGGTCAAAACAAATGTCTAATAGTCCCTTTTATTAAGTAATTCTGTCCTAACAACTTAATAGGCATTTGAAAAAATAACATTTTATATCATTCTTAACCATATTTACACCTGCTGGATCAGGCACAAGTCCTCAAGCCTTGAAATCAGACTGGATACCAACCCTCAATGCCGGTTCCACATTCATTTTCACATGGTATTTTCTGTTTTAATCACATCAACTGCCAAAACCCATCTTCACAAAGGTGTGATAACACGAAAAGGAAAGAGCACGACCCACTGAAGCTGCTAGTTCACGCAGTGTCCAGGAGTGCCGAGTACGGGACACAGAACGTACCCCGCAGAGCGCCAGTGGTTTTGCCGTCACCCCCCACGGTACCTTGGCACACAGTTTGGGAAACTCAGCCACATACTAATCCTAAACTTCAGTGTTTAAAACCTAATACAATGTAATTAGGGAGACATTTAAACTTTAATCTAGTAACTGAAATTTTCCTCTATCGCCGGTTGGTTTGTAGATTCAATCTTAACATTACTTTAACATTTGACGATGACTCTTGAGATAGACTGACAACTTTATGTCTTTCCTGCACACAGTCCGAACTGTTTGCAGTGGAATGTCAAGCGCTGGTCAGACTATTATTGAAGAGTTTGGCCCAGAGGTCAGGAAACTTTTTCTGTGTATATTTTAGGCTTTGTGGGCCACATAGTCTCTGTTGCAACTATTCAACTCAGTCACCTAGTGAGAAAGCAGCCATTGGCAATATGTAAATGAGTGACCATGGCTGTGTTCCAATAAAACTTTATTGATAAGAACGGGTGGCAGGACAGACTTGGTCCATAGTTGTATTTTGGCAAACCCTGATCTAGCTAGACAGGGAGACTGCTTTACTTCCGATTTGAATTAACACAGTCCTGCTGTGAGAAACAGGACAGTTACAATGCCGCAGTAAAAAGCATTTCTGTGAAAGCCATGTAATTCAGCAAGTACTTGCCGATCACTATTTGGCGCAGGTGCTGGAACGGGGTATGGAAGCATAAGGGCAGTCCTGGCCCTCTAGCATCCCACAGTCTACAAGGAGGCACACGCATTCATACAGGTTAATGATTACAGTATAAAAGCACAGAAGAGGGGGTGATGATTTTCACCTGACGAGGTGGTGGAAGGAATCAGGTGACAGCCATGGGGAAAAAAACCACAAAACGCAAAATGACCCAGGGTGGCCTTTATGAACAAGAAGCCTTTCTGCTGTTGTCTATCGTAACAGCTGACCACCACTGGTTATCATGTAGTGACTATGAGTCAGCCACCACGCTAAGCACTTTACATGTATTATATTATGTTCCCAGACGAGAAAAGAGAGGTTAAGGTTACATTGCCAGTCGACAGCAACAGCAGGATTTGAAGCCAGGTGTTCTTTCTCCACGATCTGGCTCTTAATCACTACACTATACAGCTTCTAGAAAAAGGCATTGAGAAGGAAAATAATTAGATTGACTGATTCATTCCAGGGGTTGGTAAACTATGGCCCAGGAGTCAAATCTGGCCTTCTGCCTGTGTTCACAAATGAAGTTTTACTGGCACACTGCTATGCCCATCATTTACACATTGTCTACGGCTGCTTTCATGCTATGGCAGCAGAGCTGCGTAGCTGCAACAGAGACTGCACTGGCCTGTAAAGCCTAAAACATTTACTACCTGGCACTTTGTAGCAAAATGGTCAGGGTCCTTAATACATTCATTCATTCAATTCATTCAAATCAAGGGATTTTCTTTTTTTTTTTTTTCTTTTTATTTATTTACTTAGGTCATTTTATTCTTTCTCATTTTCGGAACTAGTTCATGTCCTCCTGGCCTTACACACTCCGTCTCTCTGCACTTTCAGCTGCTGAGCTGTCTTCTGAAACGAGCCCCACAGGCCTTTGTTCTCTGGAGCCCTGTCATTTTGCACATTTGTCTGCCAAGATGCACATGCAGGAGTTGGTAGATCGTAAGGTGACATTTAATCAAAGTCAGGGTTTTCAAGGCTTGCTGACTGTGAAGGTAAACAGATGTCTCTACAGATCCCCGCGATCCAAGCAGTGGGATGCACGCACCAAGAAAACAGGGGATTGAAGGAAAAGGCGACTTGGCAGACCCTCCTCCTACAGGGCTGAGATTCGCATCAGCCAGCCAACACTGACCCCACTGGACCCACTGGGCTGCTCTCACAACTCCTGTGATCACTTGAGAGCTTCTCAACACAGAGGAGATTTTTTTGGACGTGACAAACATTTAATAATGGTTTTCAATTTTGCATGCTGTCTCCTGGGCCTTACAGGAAATGAGGAAGGCATCTCCTGCCGTTTGATCAGATATCTACAATATCTATTCAAACCACAAAATGCATAAAGGGGAAACAAGACAGAACAAGTCCAGAGAAGCAATCTCTAAGCAAATGTTAGTACTATCTGCAGTGTCCACTCAGGGGCAGGAAGGAGAAGACACAGTAGTTGGCAAAACAGTTAACTTCAGACGATGTGCCTGATCCAGGAAGAAGCCAAGGCTCCCTCCGGCCTAAAATAAAGATGGTATTTGTTGTTGGTTGAATTATGTCCCTCAAAAAGATATGTTGAGGTCCTATCTTCTGCAACCTGTGAATGTGGCCTTGGTGGAAACAGGGTCTTTGCAGCTATGATCAAGTTAAGATGAAAATGTACTGGATTAGGGTGGCTCCAAATCCAATGATTGGTATCCTTTATAAGAGGACAGAAATTTGGGCACAGACACACAGAGGGAAGATAGCCATGTGAAAAAGGAGGCAGAGATTGGAGATACACTGCTACAAAGCAAGGAACACCAAGGATTGCTGGAAGCTAGAAGTAGGACATGGAACAAATGCTGCTCTAGAGCTTGCAGAGAGAGCACAGCCTTGCTGACACCTTGATTTCAGACTTCTAGCCTCCAAAACTGTGAGGGAATAAATTTTTGTTGTTTAAGGCCACCCAGTTTGTGGTACTTTGCTAAGGCAGCCTTGGGAAACTAATCGTATTGGTGGTGGTGGCGGTGATGAAACAGGAAGAAGGGGAAGCAGAGCGGTGGACACTGAAGGGTCACTTTCCCCATCCCGCGTTCCATGCCAGGGGTGCAGTGTGCGTTATGTCAGTGCTCGCCACTCTTGACACTCTTTCCACTTACAATTGAAGAAACTGCTCCTGGAGAGTTTGTCCACCATTACGGGGTTAGCAAGCAGCAAGGCCTGGATTCGAATGCTGTGCACTGGGCTCTACTTCTTACTGTTGACCAAGCCCACATTCAACGGTTTTGTCTGGATTCTGCTTTTGTGTTTTTATTTCTGGACCTAGCAAGCTGGTCCATACAGAGAAGCTGGCTCCAAGAGGCCCTACCCATGGGGACGGGGGACTCGGATCTGTGGGGAGCTGCTGCCTCATGCAAGTTCTCTCCTAACAACGTGGGGCTGCAGAAAGCAGGTGACTCTTAGGAAGCTCATTAGTACTCTGATGCTCAGTGTTCCATTTCAGAAATGAATTTCTAGTTCTATCTCTTTCTTTTTTGTTCCTGTCAGTGAGAATCTTTGTAGAGGGAGAGTGAACAAAGGGGAAGAGGATACAATCTATATTGGTTTGTTTATAAGAACCTTTATCTAGTTGTCTTTGCAAGATAACCAGGATTCAATTTTTGCTTTCATATCTTTGCTGCACTATTCTGTCATAAAATTTAATCAACTCAGAAGCTAAAATTAATAGCTCAGCTTCAAAGATGTCATCAGGGCTGTCTCCGCTTTGGAGAAGGCAGTGGGCCAGGGGGTGGTGAGAACACATTCAGTCTCAACTTTGTCTCTCCAAGTGGAGCTCAGCCCAAGCTGCTGCTTTGGATTCACCACTGGTGACCTCATGAGTAGCAGATTAGATCTGCGTTTTTAGGTTTCTAGACATATTTATGAAAGAGGGTATATTTAAAGGCCATTCTGAGAACATTAACTACATCGGCTTTCTAACCTTGCAGTTCTTTAATTCTATTCCTTATGGATTTCATTCTAAATGTTCTAACAATATAAAGCACAGAGAAGAATATTAAGTCCACACATAGCTATGCTTCTATTTCCTTCTCATAATTATTAATATATTAAAATATTTTTCTTTGTTATCACAACATTATTAAGGTTTGAGGGGGTGTGTATGTGTGTGTGTGGTGTGTTTTTGTTTTGTTTTATATAAACAAGACACAACAGGAGGCAGCATGACACAGTAGAAACATAACACTCTGCAATCATGGATTCAAATTCTAAGTCCCCCTCGTATTAGTTCTTGGGCAAGTTACTTATTTTCTCTGAGCCTAAGTTGTTTACCAACTAAAAGCTTGGATCATATACACATTTAAGTGTTGAAAAACATCCTCCCACAGATCCAGCCTTCCACCTTCTTCTGTGTATCATCATGCTCACCTTGGTTTAATACTTAACCATCCTTTCTATCCAAGCCCACAATGACATGGTGGAGTGTACTTCAGAGATGCAGTCACAAGTCAGAGCTTTTGTCTGTTTTTTTCCCTCTCACTCTAGATAGTCTTTTATACTAACATAGAAAGAAAGATTTTAAAAATAGGAACTCCCTATAGCTATCGGATTTTAGGAAAACAAAGTTCTTAGATAATAATCAACAAACAAAAAAGATACGTTCTCTCTCTTGACCACAGAGCTCTCACACTTAGAAACAACATTCCCTGATCCAGGTATCTATGTCTTCCCAGGGCTGTGCAGCGATTGGCACACAGAGGGTGAATGTCACTGCACTCTTGGGGAATAACAAGCCCAGAGGAAGAGATCTCTCACCTCTCCCCTTTATTGCTCATAACTCCATTTTTGAAATTTAACAAAATAGCCGAAACTCTGAAAAATCTCCCAAGCATCCCAATGTTCTGAATTTGATTTGGAAGTAACATTTGTCCCTGTAGAAGGTGGCCTAAGGTGGCTTCCTGGAGGACCACCTCTACTAGGTCAATTCCTGCATCTCGTGGTCCTACCACTACGTTCACAAATGCCATTTGTCCCTTTTTAAATATTTTAAAGACTGTAGCATGGAGGCACAAGTCAGAGAAAACCTGAGGGTACTAAGACAGCAGAATAAGTTTCCTCAGGCGAGACCCAGGCTGGGGGTGGGGGCAAATGGAAGAAGCTTAAGCAAGTTTTTACTATCTGAAAGCTACACATAAATTCAATAAGTGCTCCATTCATGAGCACAGCCTTAGAAACCTGCAAACATATAAACACACCCAGAAAAATTAAAAACATCTGTGCAGCCAATGGAACAAAGCCTTGTAATAAAGAGGAAGTGTTACTGAGCTGCACGAGATTATCAGCTTCTCTTTTTCCACAATTATCTGAGTGCATATCTTTGGAGGTATCTACATGTTTGGTCCACAGACAGAGTTGGTGATTATCTTTTCCCAGTAAACAATTTTTAGCCTCTAAATGAATCTGGAGGCTATTTTACAATTCCAGCCTGCCCCAACAATGCCCTACGACCCGCCCTCACAAAAGTTATCTTTTGTTCCTATGCTAAAGAGGAAGAACTAAAACTATCTATTTCCACTGCTATAGTTTTTATGAAGTACAGGTTTTCGAATTTAAATTAACAGCAACAAAATATCTCACTCAGATCTATCACTGGTTCAGGGTCAGGCAGGCAAGAAAATATTTGTTTCTGCATTTTCAAAGTTTCAAAATTTGAATTAATTTATAAATTCGGCAATTTCCAAAAAGATAATTTTATTTATTATAGGAAATATTTGCAGTAGGTCTGTCATTTTACTGAAAAACAAGAAATGGTTTCTCCTTTGGACCCTATTCATCTACTCAGTGCTGATCAGGTTTCCTACTTTGTTGACCTTGAACCCACTGTGAAGCGGGTTTTCAAAGAATGGTCTGCACGGACTTCTGAATTCATTTCCTAAGTTAGCAATTGCCAGAGAGAGGAAGGCACTTTTGAGTAGGGCCTTGAAGGATAAGTAGGAGCTTGAGAGAGAGAGATAAGGGGCCATGCTAGGCAGAGGGTCTGGCATTGAGCAAAGAACACACCACATTTTGGGAAGCCACGGGAGACTTGACCATGTGTGGACTCCTTGCTGCTCCAGCTTCCCCAGGAAGATTCAGAGTCTTCAGTTTCTGTCTCAGTAGTTCCCTGAAACTATGACATGATATGATATGATATGAAAACGGTACTTTGAGTAAACCTGGAAAGAGACAAAGCTTCTCGAATATCATAATACCCAAGCATATGCCCAGAGCAGGCCAGTCTTGGCAGCCCTAAAGGGCTGATTATTTTGCAGTTGTTATACCCAAGGTATTCAAAAGCACCACGGCCCCTCCCCTCTCAGTATGAAGTCTAAGGGAACCTTAGGAAGGCACTGGGAAAAGGACCGATGGGACCCCAGAGGCAGGGGACTCCCCAGGAGAGTAGTTTGGTTCTCACAGGGCATGAGAACAGCTCACAGTTAAATCTTGAACCTTGTTATCCATCTTCGAGACTCTGCGTTCTTGGCTGGCCGAATGTAAGGGTCTTCGGTCATTACCTGCACCACGACTGACTGAGGACAGACTATTCCTGAGTCTGGAATACTTGTGTTTTGTAGAACAGCATTCCTTGGGGTTCCAATTCAGACTCACTTGAGCTACTCCTGCACATCTTTCTCACCTCATCATAATGCCAGTGTTCACGCCTTTCATTCATCACTGTTTAGATTTTTAAACCAGAGGAAAAAGCAAAGAAATATTTATGCAGTTAATTAACTTGATCACCTACTTTTTACTGTGTTCTTTTCCTTGTGTGTGATTGGAATTCCAGGATCTCCGATGTGTCCCTCCTTTCCTATTAAATTCTCTCTCTCTTGAATTCTTCAATTTGCAGCCTCCCTTCTTGTCCCCTTTTTCTACACGGACAGCAAACCTGAAGTCATATAGTCACTGAACCTCAGTGCAGAGAGCCCTGTAACTTCTGCTGTGGCCAGACTGCTTCACTCTCGGAAACCTCAAGCTAAGTTAGGGAGGCCCGTCTAAAACACAGAGCACATCCACTGTCTTAGGAATTCCCTAGGTCCCTCCCTTTCCTGGTGTCTAAGCCCCCAGAACTTTTTTCAGACCCCTTAGATTCAGATTATTATATTCAAAGAAGTCTTTAATAATGCAGCCCACCTACTGCTACCTCCATCGACTCCCCCTCCCTTTTTAAAAAAAATCAGCCTTTTTGTTCTCTGAATTTTTCACCTGTTGATTCACTTCTGTCTCTCATCACACATTTATCACTCATGACTCTAAAGGTAACTCAACTTTTCCTTCCAAATACTATGGTTCATCACCCTTCCTCTGTCTCTGATGAATATCAGCTTTTAAGACTAAAATTCCTCTCCCTTCTCCTCCCACAGCTTAGTCAATCCAACTTGACTCCCATGATCACTACAACATGATTCTAATATTCTCTTTGGTTCAGAGATTTGACTCTTTTCCCACCCAAGTAATGAATTGACGGGGGTAAGAACAGTCATATTTCATAATAATAAAACATGATTTATAACATATTTCTGGGACAGAAGGGTAAAAGAGAAAGTACTTTGGCCACAAAAGACAACTCTTCAAAAATCATGATTTTAATTGCTTCAAAGCATTAATTGAATTTTCATCTACTCACTCTGTACCTCCATTATTGATATATTGCTTTTGAAGGTATCCTAAACCACAATGTTTATCTGAAGAGAATTTCAATCTGTTTGTCTTGAAATAGACACCAATTCTTTTTATTGAAGAGTACCATTTGTAAGCTCAGGTGATGACAGCTATTTTTTTTCTGAGTTCAAATATCAGCTCTATCTTGCCATTTACAGATCTTGGTCATGAGAAAGAGAAAACTTAGAAGACAGCACATATGCTCAGGTCTGCCTTTCCTTTTTATTTTTCCTCCTCCTACAAAACCACCAAAATTAGGCTCCCTTATTGTAAAATAAGCCAGCTGAGTTTACCTTCTAGTAAGGGGCTATAAGGCTTATGGTAACAAATATTATTGCTATTTCTTTTTCAAGAACGCTCAACATTACAACAATTTTAAGATTAACATGTCAAGCTATATATTTGGGGGCACAAAAAAAAATTTAAAAAGCTTGTAAAGTAAATCAGATTAAGTTTTGTTCCTGGGACAACATCTATTTATTTAACTGGGGGATTGTGCTCAAGGGTACATATATATCAACTCCTTTCTGAATCTCAAAGACCACACATCATGTGAGTTTAAATAGAGAGGAAAAAAAATGCTGCAACTAACTACCAACTCCCTAAATGTGCTGAACCAGAACTAAAGCAATGCGGACGTCTGACTCCCTACCTGGCACCAAAACAATTCTTTTACCTGAGTTGTTTTAGGGGTCGAAGTTAAATGCAAGGGAGATGGCCTCAAAAATTCTTAGCCCCAGCCAATCTATCTTCTGTCCACCTACAAGAGCAAGTTCAATCGAATTTTATTTTTAGGTTTAATTAATCCACTCTCTCCTCTCTGGCAGGCAGTTGACAGTACTCCTCTGACCTTCCTTGGCTAACAGAACTTCAGGAGTGTTCCTTAGAGAAAGTGGGTTGGGTCTCTGCTCTTTGGGATTCCTGCCAGCCGGTAGGAAGGGCAATCCCAATGACCTAGATAACCAAGAGGCAGCAGAAGGTCGTTTCTCCAGATTTCATCCATCTGGCTCCTTTATCTGAACACTTTTGTCCTGCAAACAGGCCACATATAGCACCCAGCACACATCCCTCTCCACAACCCTACTGTATACAACCTGCCATAGGAGGGACTGAGCAACCCAACAGTACCTGCGTATACAGTCAGTGTCTACCAGGGTCTTACCAAGGCTCAGGCACTGTACTGAGTGTTGGGAGAGATGCAGATGTCACAGCAGGTACATACACTGGTACATACATTGCCGATGAAACAAATGCATGCTTCCAAATCCCCATGTACTGTTCCTTCCATCGGCTCTGTTATATGTAAAGAGCATGGTTCCTTTAACAGATAGAGTTTGCAATTCAAGTTACAACGTCCAGATATCTAAGGAGCTGCTAGGGAAAGAGGAGGAAGGGGATGAACATTTATTGAGGACCTGCTACAAGTCAAGCATGTGTTAATGCACAGTTCCCACAGCAACCCTGCATGGTCAACGTCAATAAAGATGAGGAACTGGAGGCTAGGGGAGGTGAGGGACAGCCAGCTGGTGGTCACATTGGGACTGAAACTCTGTACTTTCAGAAGCATGTTTCAAAGAAGACTACTGCAGAATATCAACAGGGGTTATGTAGAAGGAAAAACAAATGATCCAAAGTCTAGGATATAACCATGGGAGTGGGTGGTTGAATAGGGGTGGAGGCATCATCACTGGAAGGGAAAGTGTTACAGAATTCAGAAACCAGGTTTGGGAACTGCTGAGGCAAACAAGGATAAATGGGTAATCCCTGTTCTGGGGCTCCCAGAGCCTTCATTTCTGTCACTCTCCAGAGGGCACACTGGAGACGGCATCTCCCAAACTTCTTTGATGGTTGAGACTTTTTACTCATCGTTTATCTCAAGTAGGATACAGGACTGTACAGCTGTGGGGACGCACTCACACAGACTGCAACGGGAGTGGTGCCTCAGGAAGGTACACCACGATGGATGGCCTTGACGTGCGGGGGCTCCTCCCTCCGCCTCAGCACTGTAGTGAGCGGAATGTAGAGAGACCCACAGAGTCCCAGTCTTATCCCTGCCCGCTGCCGATGCCATGACCTTCAGGAAGAGACGATGAAGAAGACTGACTGCCCACCCTTCCTCAGGGGCCATGAGACCCTTTCGTCATTTTTCTCCTCCATCAGCAGGGAACGCCAAGCCTTTCGGGACAGCCTTCATCAGCCTGTATGCCCACGTGGGCGCCTCTGTTGATCCTGCCCTCTGCTGCTCCACACTCCCTGTCTGTGCCTTCTGCAACTCCTGGTCCAGCACAGCAAATTAACCTTGCCCTCAACCTCTCCTCTCAACATTCATGCTCCACCTGGCTGTCCAAATCTGTCTGTCCCTGGAGAACTCTGCTCCACGCCTATCAAGTGACGGCTCCGGATCTCCCACACCACGGTGCCTGGAAGTTCAAGGGGGCATCTTCCCTGCTACTTATTGCCAAATCCAAAAATGTCTCCTTCCTCCTTCTGAAAACGCCCAGCTCTTTTGATGTACTTTCTATCAGGCTAGATCACCCACTCTTGCTGCTGGCTCCTGACCTCCTAATCCTGCATAAATACTTTAGCATTGGGCTCACTGGCTCTCTCTCCATTACCTTCCTATTGTCATTCTTTCTTGGTGACATTAAAACCATAGCCTCTGAATTCCTTAAAACCATCTCTCTCAATATGGTGTCCTCTACCCCACTTCAACCACTGACTCCCATGGTTGTAGCCTAGACTTTGCCATTGTCAATACTGGTTTCCCTCCATAATCTTAATTTTCTAAATTCAGCTATCAGACTACTAGCTCATTTCCCTCCATTGAAATTTCAAAATCATTGATCCTCCATTGTCTTTCGCCTCCTCCTCATCCTCATTTCCTTCCTCACCTACCTCAGATTCCAAGGTTCCTTCCTTTTGAATCCACTCTCAGTTCCATGAACTCTCCTTCCATCCAACTTGAGCCCCAACCCTGATTAAAGCCAACTTTCCACCTCCTCTGGGCCTGTGCCCAAGCAGCTAAACGTGGCTGGAGAAAAACACACAACTGTGTCAACCAGTCCCACTTTAAGGTATAATTAAAAATCTCAAGTGTTTCCTCCCCATAGCTGGGCATCCTTCTACTTTTTCCTGATCAATTCTCTGCCCAACTCTCCTGAGACAATAGCATGCTCGCTTCTTTCCTCAAACTTCCATCCTCCTTCTCCTTCTCACTCTTAACCTCCACATTCCCATCTCTTTTAACTCACTCACTCATTCATGAATGAATGAATGAAGCTCGTGCTCTGTGGGACCCCTGTGAAGAAATAGTGCTCTGTGTCATCAGCAGAAGAAAAGAGCACTGGGGACCACATCTGTGTTCCAGGCATGTCCTAAGCTTTGCTGGCTAAAAGAGACCAATCACCCAAAGTTACTGGAGAGCATGATTACTGCCCCAAAATAGTTTCGACAACCTTCATGGATGACAGCTGACAAGTGTCATGCAAAGTGAAAAGTTATCTATTAGATCTGCAGTGCCATCCCAGCTGCTTCTCTTGCTATGCCCCGCCTGCCACAGAACACACAGCTGCTGCCACAGGACCTGCGCAAGGACAAGCTAGGCGTTTCCTGTGCCTCTCAGACAGTTTCGATAGGCTGACGGGGTGACTGGGTTCTAAGATGGAGAGGAGAGAGTGAAGCCTCTCACCTCGCGGGTCCCCCGTGCAGACCAGTCCAGAGAGGAAGGTCAGATGTCGAGAAAGCAGCTTTTTAGACAGAGTGAGCCTAACACAGCAGAATGATCTGCAGTTGAAGCTGAGATTCCGAATGAAGGGTTTATAAATGTTAAGGATTAGCGCTTTACCAAATATTACCTTTGATATTTTTCAAAGCTATTTGAAGCAATGAAGGATTATTGTTTAAGTGTGGCCTTCAAAAAGGAGTTTCATTTTTGATAACATATGAAAAGTTCATGGTGGGGCAGTGATGTTATTAAATTAACTAAGTGTTTGAGACATACAGATTTTGAGAATTTGGAGAGAAGAAAATGGACCCTGGGAATCATCTAATTTCTAAAGGTGCATTCTGTGCAACACGAGTCTCGCACATTGCTACTTGAAAAACAAATGTGTTCATGAGCAGGTATGTTTTGGAAGAATGATACATTCCCCTCTTAGAGTTTTCAATCACATTAAAGGTGCTGCAAAGTCCCACAAAGAAGAAACCTGCCTTAACTTGTTACGTTACACATAGCATTCCTAAATTTACCCAAATAATCTTTTCTACCCCGACCCCCAACATTTTTAAACACTTGGCTGAACACTTTCAAGGAAACTAACCTGGCCCAACTTACCCATTTTATGGATTTTAAAAATAGACTCTAAGAACGGTGAATTTACCCCCAATTACACAGCGACATAGGACAGAAGTGAAACGTGAAAGAGACGGTAAATGCATGGCGTGTGCCCTCACCCGCGATTCTATCTCCAGAGGCAGATACCCCTAGCTGAGTTCAATGCTCCCACTGAGCCAACACATAGCCTCGGAATCTCATGCAACACAGTCCCCCCATCAATAGCAGGCGGTGTGTGAGATTAAATTTACTTGTCATCCCTGAACTAGTCTCCAGGTGTCCGAACTCTGGGCTCCCAGAGTAACAATGTCAGCAGCAGCATCGTTGTCATCACTCACAGCTGTCACCTACTGAGTATCTGCTTTATGCTAGCCACCATGCTGTGGGTTTACAGGCATTATCCACTTTAATCCTTGCAATAACCCTAAGAGACAGTTAACATGACCACCCCTATTTCACACGCAGGAGAGCTGAGGCACAGATGCCTTGAGCATTCAGTACAGGGCCACCCAGTTTAAAAGTGGCTTAGCTGACATCTTGGCAAAGTCAAAGGCAGAGCACATCCTCAGTCCTGACCAACCCATAAATGTGATGGTCAATTAACGGACCAAAATGTTCAGGCCTGCAATAGCACAGACTATTCCCAACAAACCCATTTTGTCCTTAGTTTTTCTTCTGGAAAAGAGCCCTAAGATGAGGCCAGAGTCCCCATGAGCACATTTTACATATGAGAAGTGTGGCTATATGCACAGGTCCTGAGGTCTACCCATGATCTCAGAGGAAGAAAAAGGCCTAAGTGGGGTAAGGACTTACGTGGTGGGGTTAGAACATGGCAGTGGGGGGTGGGGCACTGAACCCAGATCCTTTGGCTGTTTTCTCAGCTTGCCCTCATCTCCTGGGACATAAGACATCCCACCTTTCTCTAGACTCTCTTCCCCCAAACTGCAAAGCGGCCAGCCTGATTAAGAAACTCCAACCAATAAAAGCACTGCTTGCTCCAACAGCAAAGGTGCTAATTACCTGCTATGGCTCAACCAGTTTCAAATGGAAACCTTAAAAAAGCAGCTGTGTGTATTCAACATCCTGTCCCAAATGAGGTCTCCTGATACTCACATGCCCAGCCCCAGAGCGAAAATCCCAAGCAGAGCAGGTACCTCGTTTGCTTCTGAGCCTTTGATAAAGCCGGGCATTGAGAGAACTTTCGGAGTTTACCTGAAGAATCCCTCTGAAGGGTAGACTCTTTTTCCCTTGGCAGAGCACAATCATCTCAGTCCACACATTACTGTCCTTTTGTGACCCCAACAAGTTTCTCTGACTTCCCCATCACAGCAGGGGCAGACAGGGGCAGACCCACTTGTGGTCAGTTACTCGTCCAGGATTTTACTTTATTCCTGAGTCTTAGGGTGTTGGGTCTTGGCAACCTCCCAATCTGCAAGCAATCCTTGGCTTTGAGTCTACAGTTCCAGGGCTGCTTCAGCTAGAGAGTGACTTTGCCTCCTCCCTCCATGGACTATTGCATAATTCTGCTGGGAGACAGCCCAAAAGATCCCCCGTGCCTGCCCTAGAGCAGCTGTATTTCCGTGCAGAGACGTGAACCTCACCTGGCCATCTGCTGGGGAAAACACTGGAAGGAAAGGTGTTATGTAAATATGAGGGCAGAGGAGGGCTGATGGAGGAGCTCCGCTCTCCTTGTCACTTCTGATAAATCACGCACTCCCTCACTGGCTTTCTCTGCTGCCTTCCCAATAGCAAAGTGATTATTGAAGAGGCACCAGCCAAGACTGTATGGAATAGAAATAGGTCTGGCTGGATATATTCTACTCTCCAAGGGCTCCCAAAAGCCTCTCTGTGAACACAAACAAGCAGCCCAAGTGTCTCCAAAGCTCTTCAGTAGCCCTGCAAAGGGCAGGATCCCAGACCGGCTAGACTGGAAAAGGAGGAAAAAATAAGACAGTTTCTTAGCTAGATGTAAATTTTTCTCCAATGAAATCAGACCCCAGCTACTAGACACAAAGGAAATGATCAACATTTGTTAGTTTCCAAAATGGAGAATAGGTCTTCTTGAGAAAATGCATAAAGCACCAAAAACAAATTTCTCGCTTATTACTAAGTGCTGTTTTTTATGTGATTTATGCCTCTTTTTATTCAACTGATAACCTCCACCAGAGACAAATTGATTCCCTAGCCAAAATAATGCATTTATGTCCATGGCCACATTATCAACCACAATTTCCATTATTCACTTGGCTTCGGCCAGGCAGGTCTTCCCGCTGGTGAGGGAAGGCAGGGAGAGGAGGTGACCTGGGCAGGATGGGCAGATCCCTCTGGCTTCGCTCAGCAGCCATTCCCAGTTAGCAGGGAGTGCACTTATCAAGGTAATGAAACATAAATCAAAGTGAACACGTCCACGCGCCACACTGAAGGTGTATGTCTACTTGTGCTGTTTACATGACGGCAAACGGGTATGAAAATTAAATGTGAAAAATCAGCAAAGACGGAGGTGCATCACAGGGAGGGAGAACAGCGCCCTGGCAGTCCCGCTAATGCCTATAATCACAGTGATCAAGGCTCATAAATGGCTTCATTCCACCTTGTCACTCACAGCTCTAGCTGCCTCCTCTCAATCCTGCTACCTGCAATGACCTTTGTCATGCTCGAGGAAACAGCTTCCCATTGTGAGTTCTCTCTTACAGAGTGGCCAGATGGGGCGGTTTTGCTCCATTATTTGTGCCTGTAAAGGGAAAATGCCAACAGAAAGATTCATTGTGGTCCAGCCCATCTCTGTAAAGGTTCTCTGATTTATTAGGGCATAAACTGCTGTACGGGCTGTAATGAGACATAAATGTTCTGGAAGGCCTATGAACTCCAGGAGGAAACGCCTTGCCAACACACTTCTGTGAACCTAATTTATTAACAGCTTGTGCCGGCATAGCCTGGAAAATCCTGCCAACTTCACAGTCTGCAGCAATCACCTTTGGGGTGGGCAGGGGAGAATGGGAAAATGTATGTCCAAGTCAGACAAGTGACAGAAAACTTATGGGCATGCTACATAAAACTGTGAAGACTTGCAATTTCTCCGTGCACTACACAGCAGACTTTTGGCCAAGCTTGTTGTGGGGGAGAGCAAGGTTTCCCCAGCTATGCGATGGAAAGATCAAACTAGGCATTTTGTTTCTTCAGTGTTCCCTTGTTCCTGAATGAATACAAGGGGAAATATTTATATTCTGCATTTCAGAAGATCCCCAGTCACTGTACAAACTTTACCATTTGAAAGAGACTTTCTCCAGTGCAGTATTCGCCCCAGCTCATTACAGCACTCTTTGCAAGAAAATTAACATTTTTGTTCTCTAAACATGATCCTTTAGGTTCTAAATATAGAACAAAAAAATTAACTACAGACCAGTCCATTTTTATACTTCCTATAGTTTGCAATCAATTCTTTTTCTTAGATCATAATATGCATGTTTCTTCAATTGTGGTTGCATTTGCTAAACTTTATAAAAAGAATGAGATTAAGCAGTGAGCCACAAGGAAAATATGTAACATCCTGACTTGATATTAGGTATTAGAAATTTTATACTTTGTGCACTAACAAAAAGAGATTATCTTTTGTCACTGACACATTCATTTATTCAATGCTTTTTGATCACGTACCACGTGCTAGAAATCCAACAGAAATGGGCATGGCCCCAATCCAGGACTGAATACACGATTTCCTTGGCCCAGTGCAAAATGAAATTGTGCAAAGTATTACGGATTTCAAGATGACAATAGCAGAGCATTAAGCCAAGTATGGGGCCCTAGGGAGTGTGGAGCCCTGTGCCACTGCACAGTAGCGTGCTCGTGAAGCCGGCCCTGGGTCTCTTGTTGTGGAGCTTATAGTTTAATGAAGGAGCCAAACGCAAAGAACACAACACCACCAAGGAGAATGTAAGAAACAGATGTAAATGCTTAGGAAAAAAAGGAATATTGTCCTACATGTAAACATGGGAAAGGACTATGACTGAGGCTGTTGAAATCTGAAAGGCGTGTGTGTGCTGAGTCCTAGGAGCCCTGCAGGGGATGGAGACATACATGCACACGCCCTCTGGGGGAAGGAGCCTGTGCTTTGGAGCAGAAGCAGCCCAAGTTCTAGGTGAAGCCTGGCAGAGACTAAGTGCCAGACCCCTGCAGGGCCTTGCAGGCCACATGAGCACTGCCATCTTGGAGGAACATTTGCAGAAAGCACAGAATGGAGTGGCTCCCTATTGATGGTATGGGGTCTTCTTGCAGAGTCCTTGTGCCCTGTATCAAGTGGCTGAAGTGACAAACTCATTTGCCACTGCAGTAATCCATGTAAGTTTGGTGAAGGTATTTACATTTGTAACACCAGAAGAAACAGAATAAATTTGTTTTTAATTTAAAACACAAAGAATTCCCTTTGCTACAAAGCAAATGCCAAGAGTGAGCTCAGAGTGCATTTCTCCACCTGAGCAATAAGCCTGTGTAAACACTGACTGAGATTTTGCCACTGTAATTAAACATAGCAAAAAGGCCACGGTGGCCTCCCTGAACAATGGCAGAGGCATGCCCACACGTTGCCTCATTGTTCTTGGTCCCCAGAGTACTGTGCCCATCCTGCCAGTCCTAGCAGCACTCCTGCCGGTAGATTCTGGCCTCCTGGACCCTGCCAGGCTGTTTGCACTTGATTAAATGTTATTGTGCAAATGGAGAACAAAAGCAAGGGTCTTCTGCCTTTTGGATGCTAATGACTCAGCATGGAAAAAGGAGAAGGAATTCAAGGAACTGTATGTTTGACTGACCTGCTCTTTTTTTTTTTAATTACACCTAATTTATTACTAATATTTAAGGCATTCTCTCTCATGCTCAGATGATTTGCTTTTTTTTTATTCTTATTTCCTGAGGCCTACTGATGATATTTGCTATGAAAATAGTTTTCCTTAAACACAGCAAAGTTATAACAAATAGTCCTTTGAATTTTTGAATAAGAAAATGCTTTCTTTTTGCCAAATCTACTTTTTTCTATTAATACCATCTCAAATTGACACAAAATTCAAATTTTAAAATGTCTATTTTAACTCTTTTAATGTATATTCCAAATATATATCATCATTTTTCAACAAACTCGACTGTGTCTCTCCTTTAACTCAGCAGAAAGTGGTCATGCAATGACAGGTAATGCACTAATTTTCAGGGCTCAATACCGTTTTTGAGTAGGGATGTTGTCTCTAACCAAATAGAAATAAAGTGAAAACATGTTCGTCTAACCATTGCAAGCAGATTTGTCCACTGAAAATGGCATCTAACCTCACCCTTACTGCTCTCTCCCAGCCTCTGCTTTGGAAGATGGTTGCTGATTATGTATCCAACCAGCACAAAACAAAACGGACCTGCAGGGGCCATAATTTAGTCTTGAAAACCAATTCATATCCTTTACTTTTTTAAGTTTCCTTTAAATCCTGAGGTTCTAAGATTCCAACATATTTAAAACAATAATTCAAGAAAAGGCTCTTTTTTACATGAGTGTCTTATGATGGATCTAGTCAAGGGTTTCTTCAAACAGTGTCCATGTAGTAATTCCAGTGTGCCAGCCAAAATGTAGATGAGCGACTAACAGGAGGGGACCTGATCATTGGGAACGTAAGCTGGAATGAGCTGTTTCTGCTAAAAATGTGAATGAACTAACCCTTCGGCCAAAGACCCTCCGGAGATAAATCCATGCCTAGAACCAGAGAACTGCCAGAGAATTGGCCACCATCCACAAGCAGCCCTTGCAAGGTTTCTGCTGCCAGACAGAGGAGTCTGATGGCACAAAGTATTTTGGTCTATGCTGGGGGTCATGCAAGGCCAAGTTCCCTGCATACCAGGTGATCCCCCTGCCCCTGTCACCTTGAATCACATGTCACAAAATAAGACAGATCTTTTGTCTTAGGAAAACTTGGTTAATGCCTTTTAAGGCTTTTCTTTCTCTATACATTTCAAGGGACAAATTTGGAGAGGAGGTGACTTCACAGCAAACATGCCTTTGGTACCTGCAGCCATCAGAAGAGATTAATGAGTCCTTAAATTGGAGGAGAAAAGGCAACAGGCATCCCTGACTTTTCTTTATTGCTGTGTCAGCAATGGGGTTGGACAGATCTCCTCATTCAGAGCATCTTCATTATTAATATAGAAATTGAGGCAGTAACACTCCATAAATGTCACTCTGAATGGCTCCTTCTTGGCTTGGGTTCCATTCACTAATATGACACAGAACAATCTACTGCTAAGGGAAATTTAAGCAGAGCTTTGTTCTAACTTTGTGAGATTATCAATGACTTATTTATAAAGAATATACTTTTATCTTATATTTTAAGCTATTGGAATGTAAGGTTCTCTCTCACCTGGTTTTTCTCAGAGACATTTCTTCTATTTTCCTCGAAGTCAACTTTTCCTATATCTTTTCTATTACCTTTCAAAGCTGTCTATCGAGAAATTAAAAGATTTTTGAGTTTCCCTTTTACAAATAAGAAATTATTAGGAAAAAAAAAACATCTCTCTTTTTCCTCATCATTTTCTCTAGCAATCGAAGACTGGATAATATATCCAAAGGTAGATTTTTTTCTGAGTTAGTTCTTGTCTATCTATATCCCTCCCTGATTAAATATTCATCCATCCATTCAAATGCCCATCCTCACTCCCATCCATCCATCTACCCAAACATCCATCCATCCAACTCTTTTACTCAGCACTAATGTTACAGTTAATAAAATTTGAGGTCACAGAACTCACTCCCTTTGGCCTCTGTCATTAGTCCCTTCCCATCTCTGGCAGTGTTTGTAGTATTATGAGCCTTACTAATAATGATTTTGAGGGGGGAATCTTTATGTTTTAATCCTAAACATAGCTACTGTACACATGGCTATTTCCACAGTATGTGAAGCTCCGGAAAACCGATTTTGTTAGAGGAAATAAAAAAGAAGTACATCATAAAACAACTTTGTATTTCATTTCCAAGTTCTGTGGCTGTAAATAAAGCTTTGTTCATTGAGCGAGAAGGCGAACGCCAAAGGACTGACTCGGTGCTCCGTGCTACGCAACAGACGGCTTGCCAGAGAGCTGAATGCATTTCATTATCATGAGCTTATTCCATAGGCATAATTAGAACTCCTTTGAGAAGTCAACTAATTATGTAATATCCAGCGAAGTATGTGAGAATTTCATTTTGGCATTAAGCAGAATCTACCCAGCTCCCTTTTAATTTATGACTCCCTACTAGAAGAGGACCAAACAGGACAACTCGTTTCCACAGCAATGGTTTCTGATTAGTAACACCGGATAGCATGAAAGTGGAGTATATATCTTCCCCTTGGGGCATTGCTGGAGAAAAGGCAGCTTAGATCAGCTTGATATATTATTAGATGTCCCCATTGTCCTACAGAAACACAGCTGCAGGTATATTGTTTCTGGCTGGAACAATGGTAATGCACGGGAACAGCACAGACACCAAATGAATGACCTCTACTTGCTGGCTCATTTCCCCCTTCTATACATAGCCTGCTTGGAGCAGGGCAATCTGCTCCCGGTGCCAGAGGTGCCAGCTGAAGCCCATATGTCCCACCCCATAGCCAGCGCCTGCACCTCCAGCCACGCACTGCCCCACGCTCCCGCTCCTTGCTGAGCTGCAACTTTGCTTGTTCCCCAGAGAAAGCATCAGCCTCCCGCCCTCCCACTCTGCCTTTTCCCACCTACAGGGGCTTCACCGCCCAGTCAAGGCCCAGGAAAGGGCTTTGGCACTTTTCAAAGAATTTCTCGTTTATGTAATGAAAGGCAAGAAAAAAAATGGAGGAACAAAGACATTTTTCAACAGAGGAAAATGAGAGGCACAACCAGGCAGTTTCATTTGCAGGTAACTTATAAAATGAAATGTGACTTTTCCCCACAAAGACCAAGTTACTCCTGGATAAATTAGCTTCAGATGATGCTTTAAAAAAAAAAGTGGTGAGGAAGTAAGCAATCCAGCTGCTCTGTGACTGCCAAGCAGCCAAAAAATGGTTCAACAGATTTTTTAAAATTTCAAATGACAGAATAGCTTAGAACATGCAGATATGGCTTTCTGAGTTCAGAGACGCAAGGTTGGGCCTTCGGCACACGAAGAAATCTCACGGGAAAGGGATGGCAAACCTGAGGCGTGGAGGCCACCGCTGGCCTGGCACAGCGCACACTCTGCTCCCTGGGGCCTTTACTGGCCACGTTGGCCCTTCGTACCCGTCCCGTCCCAAGTTAGCGCTCCAGAAAGCTACCCGGAAGGCCTGGAGCTGGCCCTTGGGACGGAACCTTTTTGCCGTCACCCATTCGGCGCAGCACAGCTGGAGTTAATGAAAGAGTTAATGTGATTTTCCTCTCTCCCCACTCGCTTTGAGGGACTCTGGTGAGAACCTGGCCTGCTCAAATCACCTTTAGGAAATGGAAAAATCTGACTCACCACTCATGAAGGCAAGAGCAGAAAGGAATGCTGGAGATGAACCAAGGACAGGCCGAACATGACGGCACCATCAGGCCACAAAGAAGAGAAACGCAGACCGGAGGCGGAGAAGGTGGCAACGAGGTGGTCACCTTCCTAACCGCACACAGCCCGGCTCCCTCTCACACGGCCAAACCCTGACCCTCGGGTGCTGGGGTCCAGGACTGGCGTGCACATGGAAGGGCTCAGCCCCCACTCCCTGCGCGTCCCACAGATGTGTCAGCTGGTATGAGTTAGTTGGGCAGTGACCACATTTTGGGGAGAAATCATCCATTGATTTATCACAGGGGGCATAAATCATAAATGCATTTAGTTGTCTTCATCGCCTTTCTTCTCATCCTGCCTCTCTGAAGTAAAATTAAGAGGCAGATGTCTTATCTGGGATCAATTCCAGATCCCATTTGTGTTTCAGAAAAGAAAATCAGGAAGAGTTTCACACAAATCTTCTGCCACAGGTTGATCAAAATCTTGGTGCCTGAAGGCCGAGTCACCATGCAGATAATTCTGAGTCCCCTTGAGGCTCAGATGGGGTGGACGACAACAGAGGTCCCTCAATGTCTCAAAAACAAGTCATCTCTGTCTTTGGCTCACAGACACCGAGGCCCACAGAGCTTCTTGCACAACTGGGCAGGTCCTAGAGGCTGCTCCTAGAGGCTGATTAGTAGTGGCTGTAAATTTTAAAATTAAGTCAACAAACACATCAGCCACAGCACAGACAAGCAGAGATCCTTCCAGAAAGGTCTGGAGGGCTCCTCTTAAGCACTTTTACATTCTCAGGCCTCGACTCTCATTGAAGACTTTTTGGGTATCCAGACTCATTCGCCCCATTCTCTCGCCTCAAGAATTCTGTCCCATTTCCCTCACTGGTTCCGGGACCAAAGGTACTGCCACATGCCTTTGCTCACTTGGTTCTTACAACACGGGAAGGAGCTAATTTTAGCAAGGTGTTTTACAAATTAGAAACTCAGAGAGATTGAGTGGCTTGTTTGGGATCACATAGCTCAAGACTAAGTTGGACATCAAATTCAGTGTCTCTGTCCTTCAAACGTTAAGACTCTAACTCTTGGTTACTTCCACTAGGTTTCCCTTTCTACATTAACACTGAGAAAATATGTTCCTTTCCTGTTCTCTTCTAAGTACTCTGTCCCATTCCACCATGGACACCAGCCATGCGGACCTGAACAGCACTGCAGTTTGGAGAGAAGCAAGTGTAGAAAGCCTTGAGACCACGCACCATGACCAGCAGATGGTCTTGCTGGCCTGTGGCTGAAGGAGCAGGGAGGAGCTTAGACAAGGAGGAGGTGATGGCCTTTGGAGGAGGGGGTACAGAAAGGGCCACCAATACCACCCTGAGGGAACTCTTGGCTGTTCCTGTCCAAGAGGACTTCCTAAACTCTTCACATCTCTCGGAGTCAGACATGTTGTGCCCAAACCCTGCTGAATGTCATACACAGTATTCCGTCTATTAGGACTGGGGCACGCTCACCTTAGACTTTTTTTTGTCCTGGTCAACAAGCCTAACCTCCCAGGGATCACGGGTAAGCCAGTGGGGGGAGTGTCAGGCCCTGTACCTGAAAGTTCAAGCATTTCAACCCTACAAGCACGTGCTTTGTGTTCAGTCCTCAATGACATGGAGGCTTAAAGTAACCAGCCCCACCCACCATTATCCACCCATACAGGTACACACACACACACACACACACACACACACACATACTTCATATTAAGTAGCTACTGTGTGCTGACCTACGGACTGCTGGGTGAACACTAGTGATGGAGAAAGACATAGCATACCCTTAAGGAGTTTACAATTCATGAAGAGTTAATAATCAGGCAAATCCCAAAATGAATATCTAATTTTAACTATAACTGATGGTGTCATTAGGGAAAATAGCACATACTATGAAAGCCTATAGCAAAAAAAGACGTGGTAGTCAGGGGATGCTTCCCTGAAGACGTGAACTTATTATTTGTAATACATACATATACACACACACACACACATATACATATACACATATACAAACACACACACACACACACACATACATACATAAACACAGCTCGAGTCAAAATTTTGAACTGTAAGGTGTCCATGTGAGCCACAGGCCTGTTCCTCTGGGACTTTCCTGAAGGCTTTGAGAGACTGCTACATCCCTTTTTTAGCACCTCTGGCGAATCCACAGCAGCAATGCAGGAATGGGAATCTTTCAGTTTTCTGCCTAAAAGAGGCAGAAGCACTCACATCCCAGGTTCTGCACTCCATGCCTTTTTCCTGAAGTCAGGGGGCCAGTTGCAATCCCTAGCTTAAGTCAACGTTCTCAGAATTTCTTTTTTTTTTTTTTTTTGCAGGAGCCGAGAACTTTTGTTTAATAAGAAGAGGCCATCTCCTAAGTTGAGAGGAAGGGAAGGGATAAGCTCTTTAGGAGCGTTAAGGTAATTGTTCTGCGGGGAGAAAACACACTGCAGTAAGTATCTCCTTGGCTCACACAGACATCCTTCCGTTTGGAGTTCTGAACCCAACAGTCTTTGAAATTCTAAAACCATCCCTTTTTTGTCCCTGTCCCATTGAGGCACAGCAACTAATTATGCGGAAGCAAAATTAAAGTAATTCAAATCTTAAAAGCCCTAAAGTTTCCATGAGTTCCAAGGGTCAGATTCATAGACACAAGAATAAGAGTGCCAAAAATTCAGGCTCTTATCCAGGAGGCTCCAGACACTTGCCCAGCCAGGCTAAGCCTCCCCAGATGAGAGTATACCTTGGAAAGTTCCAGGGCTCTCTGTGATGGGGCCCCAAGAAGCCTCGTGGCCATTCAGCTTATCCTCCCGCCAGCTCACTCTCCGTCCACACTGCACTCCAGCACAGACTCCCAGTAAGGCTTGGCAGGCAGCAGGATTTGCACCGGACAGTTAGCATGCCGCTCGTGCGGCCTCCCCCAAAGAGACCCATTAGTCACCATCCTCAGCTGTTTCCTTTCCTAGATAGAAATCCCTGAGGAAGGAAGAGAAGAGAGTGAACAATAAACCGAACTCAACTGCAATGTGGAGATCCTGGGAGGGAGGCAGGGAGGGAGCGCAAAGGCTCTTGTGGGAGACTCTGGCTCAGAGAAGGGTTTGGAAGGAGCCAGGGCCTGAAGTGCTGGGCTGCAGTAATGGAACATATTCACTAAACCCTATAAATATCCTCCCTTCATATTCTGTATGGAAATGATTAAGGTGAGGGAAGTCGGGCGGATAATCTGTTGATAGCCGGAAGCACTTGGCATTGGGAGCCTCAGGTCTTATCCTTATCCCCAGATGTCTGAAGAGGGAACACAAGTGGCCGCCTGCGCAGAATATGGATTTCCCTAAATCTACTGAAGAAGGAACCTCATTTATGAGGCATAAAGGTGACTTCTCTACCAACAAAGTTAGCTAAGAAAGTAAAAGTCTTCTCTGTGAGGAAGATCTAGCAACGTGGAAAAAGTATTAAGCGCTAGGAGATGCAAACTTCACAGTCGGGTTTTGGGTGGGACTCCTTCTGCTTGAGCTGCTGGGATCAAGTTCAAAGGGGAAGTCATTCCTCTGTGTGCATATGCCATTAAGTACACAAGGCAGCTGTGAGTCCACGGGGGGCACGCAGAAACCTTGCTTTGACCTAAATCTACTTGCTCTTACCTCCTTCCACAAATGTTTACTGAGCACTGATGATGCATTGGGCACTGTGCCAGGTATTACGTTTTCAGGGAGAAGAAGATAAGAACTGATCTTGTTGTCTGCTAGAGAATGCAAACACCACAGAGATAACGACACCAGTCATCACTGCTGCAATAAGTACTGTGGAGATGTTCAAGGAGCTGGGAAATTCCACCACCTGAAAGCCTTTCCTGTCCAAGGTCATTCCCTCTGACCCACGGCAGTTTTTCTGAAAGTTAGTCCACCACCGCATAGAACTGAGGACACACTTTGCAACTCTCACCAAGTCACTGGATGCTCTCTGCACTCCCAGGGAAGAGCAACAGGGCAGGCCTGGGTAGGCTACTGTGCTCTGTGTCTGCCCCAGGGTCTCAGCCTGCGAGGAGGTGCTGGGGCAGGTTAAAGGGATGGGCTTTGGAGTTGAGTTACCTACCCTGCTTTCAACTCAGGTTCCTGTCCTATGAAAGGGATATACTATCAATATCTATACCGTAAAGTGCTGTGAGGATCAGTGAGGTGGAGCTTGTAAACTGCTCAGCAAAGTGTCTCCCAGGAAGGCACTCTGAGTGCACACTTGTGCCAGGCCCTGCTCTGGGAGTGCGGGCTACGTGGATGGGCAGAACACACACGGCACCCTGCTAGCATAGTGCTCCGCTTCCAGTGGATGAGACAACAAACACAATTCACTTCCTTATGCCGTTGTCTAATTTGCTACATGATGAAAAGTGCTATCAATGAAAGGAATGCAGTAACTAAGATGGCTAGAGGTCGGGGCAGGGGTGACATTAAATGAGGTAGTCAGGGTAGATCTCATTGAAAAGGTGGTATCTGAGCAAGGACAGGACGGGAGGAGTGAGTCAGTGTGGAAATCTGGGGGCAAAGTGACTCAGAGGGAACAGACGTGCCAATAGCCTGCAGTGGCCATGTACTCACCATAGCTGAGGGCAGTGGGCTGTACAGAGGGCAGGAGGGGACACAGCGACAGGAGGGTGGAATGAACAAGCACCCATCAGGCCAGGCCTTGACCATGGCTGGGACTTTGGCTCAAACTTGGCACAGAGCGGGGAGCCAGTAGAGGTTTGGGGGATCACTGGCACCATCTGCCTCCAGTCCCCAAAGGGTCTCTCTCCCACTCCATAGCGGGTATCTTCACTCTGTCGATTGTTTCTTTTGCTGTGCGGAAGCTTGTTAGTTTGATGTAGTCCCACTTATCCATTTTTGCTTTTGATGCTTGCGCTTTTGGTGTCATATCCAAGAAATCATTTGCAAATCATATCTGATAAGGAATTAATTTCCAAAATATATAAGAAACTCCTAAAACTCAATAGCAAAAAACCAAATAACCTGATTAAAAAATAGGCAAGAGACCTGAATAGACATTTCTCCAAAGAAGACATACAAATGGCCAATCAGTACATGGGAAAATGGTCAACACCGTTCATTACCAGGGAAGAGCAAATCAAATTCACAATGAGATATCATCGCACGCTTATTAGGATGGCTATTATCAAAAAAAATAAAAGAAAATAACCAGTGTTAGAGAGCAAATGGAACACTTGTACAGTGTTGGTGGAATGTAATTTGGTACAGCCATTATGGAAAACAGTATGGCTATTCCTCAAAAAATTGAAAATAGAAATACAATATAATCCAGCAATTCCAATTCTGTGTGTATATCCAAAGGAAGTAAAATCACTATCTCAAAGACATATCTGCA
>CAUYSK010038276.1:0-64591 GCA_963575035.1 Avahi laniger | reverse complement strand
GAGTTCTAAGGTAAACCTCACCCACTCAGACATTATTACTGGCATCTCTGCACCTTTTTGTGAGACATTTGGGAGATGATTGCCCCTGTCAGCCATGTATTCTGACAAGACTCAACTTCTACTGTGTCCTCTCATCACTACACTTTTGATTTACCATGAAGCCTATGTTTGTTCTCTTCATCAATCTTTAACTTTGTATTTGGAATTTATTGATATACTAATCACATTAACTGTAAACATAAAACTACTGAATTTCTCTACAAAGGGAATTTCCAGTCTTTTTTTTTATTTTTTATTTTTTTTTGAGACAGAGTCTCACTCTGTTGCCTGGACTAGAGTGCCATGGCATCAGCCTCACTCACAGCAACCTGGAACTCCTGGGCTCAAACAATCCTCCTGCCTCAGCCTCCCAAGTAGCTGGGACTACAGGCATGTGCCACCATGCCCAGCTAGTTTTTTCTATATATTTTTAGTTGTCCAGCTAATTTTTTTCTATTTTTGGTAGAGACGGGGTCTCGCTCTTGCTCAAGCTGGTCTCGAACTCCTGAGCTCAAACGATCCGCCCGTTTTGGCCTCCCAGAGTGCTAGGATTGCAGGCGTGAGCCACCGCGCCCTGCTGGGAATTTCCGGTCTTTTTCCTAGAGTCTATAAGCCTGTCTGCCACTGTTATGGGCACCATGTTTGGAGGCACTGGAGAAAATTAATAGTTTAGTGTGCAAGCTTCAGTTTCATCATTCTGTGTTTATTATGAATCCCCTCTTAATTAGTCCTGGTTTCCTTTCCTTCAGAGCATCTCTCCATTCAAGTTATGAGAGAACAATCTCTTGTTTTCTGCTAAATTTGTAGAGGATTAAGTATATAGTCTAACCAGAAGATAGCTGGACCCCTAAGGTTCATTATACAAACTTCCAACCAGTCTTCCTGTTGCCCATCCCAGAGAGACACCTGTGTCCCCAGATCCTGAGGCGTATTAATATTTAGTTTCTTTGGAATGAATCACTTTGGGTTTAATTTTTTCCAATTGCCCAAATCTATTACTACCATATTTCTACTTTCCAACTTCCCAAATTTTGTTGACATATCTTGCCTATTGTAAGCCCTCTCCTATTCTTATTAATTTGGGGGACTAATACTTTTAAAATTATTTTGCTCTCATTTTAAGAGATTTTCAACAGGTAGTGAAGATAAATATATGTGTTCAGTCTGTCAGATTTAAATAAATATATATTGAATTTTTGTATGAATTTGGACATCGCTTCAGTAAACATGATATGATCTTGCACAATCTACTTTCTAATGTTTCTTATTGAGTTAACGTTACATATTTATACATAAATAGATCATATAGATTAAATAGGTTGATAAGCTTCAAAAGAGTCTCACAAAAAATTCAAAATTTACCAGAAACAGGGTAAAGTGAATGGAATACTTTTATAATGCTGAAATGTATTTATTAAAATTGTTGCAAGAAAGTTTTTATCAAAATAAATCAACATGAAAAGTCTACGTTATGATATAGTCTAACAACTGTTTTTTTTGGATTCCTACTGTATACAACAGAGCACACAGCTCCCCTTGCATCTGTTATCAATCAAATAGAAAAATAGTTACTCTAATAGTAACAAAGATAGCAGAAAAGCCTTATTT
Organism: Avahi laniger; assembly: GCA_963575035.1. NCBI lineage: Eukaryota > Metazoa > Chordata > Mammalia > Primates > Indriidae > Avahi > Avahi laniger. The sequence goes on along the minus strand of CAUYSK010038276.1, from coordinate 62,944 downwards.
GACACATTTAAATGAAATCAAATATAGCTTAAGATGTTTAACTGAAAAAGTTTAAAAATAAATTTCTAAAAACATGGGTGGTATGAATGTTCATAATTGATGGGCTTTATTTTCAATAAGATTTGGTTATTTTCACTGTCAATTTAGCTGTGCTAATAAGTATTAAGGGAGCACACATTGAAATACTCAGATATTGTCAATTTTAACACAGCTACTATTGAATAAATGAGAGTATAATGGATAACTATAGTTATTATTCTTACAGACATCTTATATATCCCAGCAGATACAGTCACAGAAATCAGAAGAGAGGCCTTAATGATGAAGTTACCTCTACATATAATCTTTATAGTAACTGAGTAGTTCTTTTATGTTTTAGGTAGGATAACCATCAGAAAAATATGTCTAGGATGGCAAGATTGGATTATCTGTAATAAAACATTTCAACAACACCATGTTTTATTAATAATTGAAGTAAAATTAAATTATATGCCACTATTTTCCATGTCTTACATGTAAGGGAAACAGGGAAAAATTATTAATACCAAATGTATTCCATAATTTGCAAGCGTTTTTAAACTTAGTTTATTATTTCAATTCTGCTGACTTACAAAAAATGGTTCATATATTATTCAGTATTCTTTGATCGCATCTGAGAAAAGCACACATTGAACAACTTTGGCAATTAAAAGACATGGTTCAGCTCACATAGCCAAATAGTAGGAGGCTCAAAGATTATTGAAATCATATTTGGATGCTACACAACTCATTCTCTCCTCTGTTTCCTTCTGTAGGCCTTCTTTTTTCCCTTCATCAACTAGACAAGTTTTCTTTATGTAGAAGAGAGAGTAGTTTAAGCAGCTTACAGAATTATATCCTCCCAGTCTTACAACAATAAGGTTTAAGGTTTAACTCCAATTTGAGCACAAAAATCCTGAGAATGAATTTTTTCTGGGGAGAGGGGTCATGAAGTTTTATGGGCTGAATTATGTTCCACAAAACTGTATATATTGAAGTACTAACCACCAGTACCTTAGAATGTGACTGTATTTGGATACAGGGCCTTAGGAGAGGTGATTAAGTTAAAATGAGGCCATTAGGGAGGAGCCTAATCCAATATGACTGGTGTTCTTTATAAGAAGAGGAAATTTGAATACATAGAGAGACAAGGGGTGGGGAGTGGCGGTCCGAGGGAGGTGTGTACACAGAGGAAAGACCACATGAGAACAGGATGAGAAGGGGGCCATTTGCAAGCCAAGAAAGAGACCTCAGAAGAAACCAAACCTGTTAACATCTTGATCTTGGACTTTTGGCTTCCAGAACTGTGAAGAAATAAATTTCTGTTGTTTAAGCCACCCAGTCTGTGGGTTTTTGTTATGAAATTCCTAGCAAACTAATACGAGTACCATGATTGGTAGTGAACCCTGACTGTCCCTGTGGCCATGGAAGCAAAATGCCATAACTGTCATTAGAGAGGCAAGGATGAAGCAGTAGTTAGAATAAATAGTTCTACAAATAAAAAAAGGAGAGAGGGACTTTTTTTTTTCTTTTTTCTTTTCTTTTTTTTATTTCAGTATATTACAGGGATACAAATGTTTAGGTTACATATATCACCTTTGCCCCACCCAAGTCAGAGCTTGAAGCATGTCCATCCCCCAGACAGTGCACACCACACCCATTAGGTGTGAATACGCCCGTCCCCTCTTCCCCCCTCCACCTTCCCAATACCAAATGAATGTTATTACTATGTGTGCACTTAAGTGTTGATCAGTTAATAAAAATTTGATGGTGAGTACATGTTGTGCTTGTTTTTTTTCATTCTTGTGATACTTCACTTAGTAGAATAGGCTCCAGCTCTATCTAGGATAATACAAGAAGTGCTAGATCACCATTATTTTTTGTGGCTGAGTAGAACTGCATGGTATACATATACCACATTTTATTAATCCACTCATGTACTGATGGGCACTTGGGTTGTTTCCACATCTTTGCAATTGTGAATTGTGCTGCTATAAACATATGAGTGCAGATATCTTTTTTATAGAATGTCTTTTGTTACTCTGGGTAGATGTCCAGTAATGGGATTGTTGGATTAAATGGTAATTCTACTTGTCACTCTTTGAGATAGTTCCATATTGCTTTCCGCAGAGATTGTACTAATTTGCAGTCCCAGCAGCAGTTTATGAGTGTTCCTGTCTCTCCGCATCCACACCAGCATTTGTTGTTTTGGGACTTTGTCATTAAAGCCATTCTCACTGGAGTTAAGTGATATCTCATTGTGGTTTTGATTTGCATTTCTCTTATGATTACAGATGTTGAGCATTTTTTCATATGTTTCTTGGCCATTAGCCTGTTCTCTTTTAAATTTTGAGAAACAGAATTGAATCCTTGGAAAACAAAGTAATAATGTTTGCAAGTTATCTAATAATATTGAACTATATATGGTAAAGATGATATTTTAGTGTTTGAATTTTCAAATATATCATATATAAAAGTAAAATCATGAAAAAACTGGGTTGAAGCATAATGTTAAAATGGACGCCCGCATACTCACCAAGACAAAGAAACTGAACATTATCAATATTTCTGAATTCTTGAAGCTCATTATGAGACTTCTATCCTATACTTTTTCCTTCTACCATTGCCTTGAGAAGTAGTCATTATCTTGAATATTTTTATTTCTTTTCTTTTCATTTTAGTTTTATGCTAAAAGTGTATATTCCCATATACATGCATACATATATGTATTTGATTTTATATCTTTTCATATTTTACATAAATGGAGCCAAACTATAAATATTCTTCTGCAGCATTCTTATTTTCTCAATATTTTAAATGTAAGATGCATACATATTATTGTATTTAACAGTAGTTTGCTCTTTTCTTACTGTTACACAATATTTCATCATATTAATGTATTATTATATACTCACAAATTTTCCAGGATTTTATCTAGTTTTTCATTTTATAAACAATGCTAATCTAATCCATGCCTCCTAACACAAATATGCAAACATTTCTCTGCCACAAATATCTAGGATTATAATTGCTGGATATACAACAGTGGTTTTCAACTGGGGGTAATTTTGCTCTCCAGGAGACATTTGGCAAAGTCTGGAGACATTTTTTGATGCCACGACTAGAAAGGGAGTAGGACGGATGTTACTGGGATTGGTGGATAGAGGCCAGGGATGCTTCTAAACATCCCACAATGCACAGGGCAGCCCCGCACAACAAAGAATTACCCAGCTCAAATTCAATAGTGTCATGGTTGAGAAAGCCCAGTTTAAAGGATACACACCTTCAAATTTATGGCCCTACTATTTCACCAGCAGCCCGTAGCTTATGAGTTCCTTTAGCTCCACATCCTGCCAATACTTTATATTGATTGACTTTCTAATTTTTACAATCTTCTTCATTTTCTGAAGTCTGTGTGGGTCTCATTCTATGCGGTATTGTTGTTTTCTTTCTTACCCTCACTTCGTGAATTTTTTCATTAATTTTGTAATTTTTTATATCTGAGCTTATATATGCTATTCTTTTACAATGAAACTTCTCATCTTTGCCAGGCCCTCAAGCTCATATCTTGTCTCCTGTTTAGGACGATTAGAAACTGAATTTCCAGGCTTCCAGGAAACAGCCACTGCAGCTAAGAGAACCAGCCACTAAGGAAACCAGCCACTAATCCAGCTTCCATACTTTTATTTGTGCTAGATTTATGCTCTTTTTCTTTATGTTTTTTATTTCTCCATACTCTCTCCCCTGTAATTTATTTGCTTTTCTTGTCTGTGAATTTATGAATATTTTAAAATATTTTTTATTCATTATTTTTGGTGCTTTATAGTAAGCAGATTTATCAGGGTATCTAGTCAGTAATGGTAACTAAAATAGAAGTTTGGGATCATCTTTTAAGCTTATTTTTGCACTTTGTAAAACTCAAAGTGATATATATTAATTACATTTTATATTAATTCTTTTTTCCTCCTAATATCGTATGGCATTTACTAAAGGTAAATGTTTTAGTCCTTAATTATGTTTGTAAGACATAATTGAAATTGCATAAATATGTTATTTGATAAATGTCAAGAAATTCTCCCTTACGGCCCATGTTCAAGCTGCCATTGAACCTTAAAAAATGTACTGTGTTTTGTATACCCAAAATGTACATCAATTGTATATACAATCTTCTCTACACACTTTCTGCAAATTCTTTCATCTGTGCCTTTATCATCTCTCTCTTTGATTGCTGTAAGAGACTGATTTCTCATTTTCTCCAACTAGGGGCCATTTTTTAAATTTTTTACTCTTTGCCAGACTTTGCCTCCTATGAATATATTGGTTACCTGGAAGATACAGCTTTGTTGTTGAGTCTGCTGCATACTAAATAAAATGTCTTTGACTCATCATCTGGCCATCGCAATTTCTCTGCTTTTAGCTCTTCACCCTCTTCACTGGGCACCATGTGGTCTGATCAAAATGAACTTCTGATTAAAATGGACCTAACATTCCCTAAACAGGCTAGCCTTTGGGGGATGCACTCATGTTGTGTATGTTGTGTGTTTCCTCTGCCTGCAATTTCCATCTACCCCAGCTTTATCTGGAAAATCACACCTTACATTTACACTGAGCTAAAATCAACCTCGTCTGTGAAGCCTGCCTTTAATCTCATGGAAGAATTGGTGACTTCTTTCAGTGGGTCCTGTAACATTTTGACAGTTTGTTCAGTTCCTCTGAAATAGCATTTATCCTTTGGTACTATGTTGGTATTTGACAGGACTAATAAATCCTTGTCCTTCCCTTCCCACACTCAAAATTTGTCACCTACTGAGGGAAAACAGAAGAGTCAGCCATATGAAAATCAAAATGTCAGCTTTTTTACCTATAGAGATGTTGGAGAAATTCATTTCCTGGTTTTGCAGCTCAGCATTATGCAGATTTACCCACTCAGTGATAGGACTGGAAAACCACGGGCCTTGCCCACAGTGCCTGGACTGAGAATAGACCAAGGACATTCTTTCATCCAGGCAACCAGATTCAAAGAGGAAGAGGGGAGGCTGACTGACGCATGCTTCCTCCTTCTCAAAACTTGCCGAACTACAAATGGGAGAAGAAAATGGGAAGGCAAAAGGAAAGAAAGAGCATTATACCACTGAAACACAAAGAGGGAAGAAGACACTGCTTACTACCTATGTTTTTTTTTTTCCCTAGTCCTGTGTCTATTTCCAAAACTGCATGGTTTGAAGGGAAAGCTACATTTATTCATCTTTGTAACTTCTGTACCAACTATTTATGTAGTATTTTGGCTAATATTCTAGAATTTAGAGCTAAAGTCACAGATTTCAAATCCCAATTTCTTCATGTGTAATATAAAGATAATATTATACAGGATTTTTGTAATGTTTAAATGATTAATTTAAAGAATGCCTTTACTGAATAGCACATAAAAAGTATGTGTTGATGCAAATGTAATAATGTAATACATATATATATATATATATATACAGTTGTTTTTTACAATTGATAATGTAAAAGCTTTCCTTTTCCTCACCTTCCTTTGCTTCTTTCAAAAGTTTGGATTTAACTTTCAGAGATTGGATTAAACAATCTCAAATGTTTTGTTTTGAAGGCTGTCATTAATCAAACGATTAGGAAGACAGAAGGACACAAGACCCTGGAATCGTCCAATATGAACATATGAAGGGACAGAAATCTTTTTCACTCTTCTGACTTCGGGAAATGAGACGCACTCCTTAAGTAAATTTTCAAAATAACTGAAGCTTAGCCGATGGTCTCAAAACCTATTGAGGAGCTTTGCAAGCCTCCAAACACTGTCCTTTGGCACCCTCCAAAAACACTGATTTCTGAAATTCTCAATGCAATTGACCCAGAGCCACAAAGCAATCACTTACAGTTAATTGGAATTCAAATCTCTTAATAGTTCTTTCTCTCTTTAGCAATTTATGCTATTATTTTAAAATACCATTCATATCAAAATGAGACCTTAAGAAAGGTCATCATTTATTTAGGTAGTGTGTACATTTTTATGAATTAGAGAAGGCAAAAAGGATGATTTAAGGTAGCCTGAAAGGTGTATTTATATTTTTGTATTGCTTTGTATTTCAGTTCCATCTGTGAAGGCTGAAAGTCTTGGGGTGGGGGCCTGGTAGAGAAGCAAACAGTTTACCACCAGCCTCCTAAGCTTCCTACTCAACAGCCTACAATGCAATGGGACAAGTGTAATCTTCACACTAGCCAGATGGGAAATAAAAGAAACAGGAATGCAAGAAAAGAAATGAAAGGCTATTAAAAATGAATCATAAGAGGGAGGAGATGCTTCACTATTAATCTCTCTTTCTTGACTCCACAGTGAACGGCAGACTGCTTCTTTAATTTTTCTTTTGTGAGTACAAGGAATGTTCTACTTTATACAAAAGCAGAAGCAGTTTCTGTTTACATGCAGCAAGGAAATAAAGGGGAACATACCACACAATCATGCAGTAAAATACAAGTTTCCTTCACCAAATATGATATGAGAAAGTATATGTATGCCTGATGGGGAAAATATGTAAGCCAAATTTAATATACATTAGTTGGTGAATTTTATAAGTTATTAAATTGCATGCTAGAGTGATTTCATTTTAATCCTAGCTTGCATCTTGTAAAGACAGTTTGTATCAAATCCTGACTATTCAAGGGTCAAGGATTTAAGGGTCGAGGATCAATTAGTTTGTCAATGGATGTTGCTTAGGTTGATCAGGGACCTAGGACAAATTCATCTTCCCATGAGGACTTAGTAATTTGGTAGTAGCTAATGAATATTTTACCAGAGTGGAGGTGGGGGAAATAGGTATAGAGAAAAAGAGCCCATCTGCCGCAACCCCCATCCCCTGCAAGCAAATTCTGGGACCTGGAGCCTGGGTCTCCAATTGCCCCACTGTTGAAAGAACCTTCATTCAGCACCTGTCACATGACTGGGCCTCCCTGCAGAGGTGGGTGGCTTCCAAGTTTCTTCTTTGTGTTAACAAGGTCAGTGAGGCTAACCCACAAGGTGGTTAGGTGTTATTAATAAAGTAAAATTTGATATAAATTTAATTTTAGAACATTATAAATGAGGCTACATTTCCTTAAGAAAATGTTTAAATTAACCCTAAATGCATTGGAACTACATTTTAAGTAAAATCTATATTGCATAGGAAATATAATTCCTTAGATATAAATATTAATATACTGTAGATGACTTCCAAGTCTTATGCTAAAGCCTACTAAAAAACCCAAAAGTTTTGTCTTAAATCAAAAAGTTGCTGTAAATTATTTCAGGTTCGATGCCTTTTTCAAGCATGTTTCAAAAAAAGCGCCCATTTCCCTCTGCATTTCTATGACAGTAGGTTTTAAATGATGCAAAGAGTATGGGAAATATCCAAATGGAAATTCAGCAATCTTATGTTAAAATTAAATCTTTTTGTGTAAAATATAAATTAGAAAAGCAACATTTCACAGCATTGATTTTAATTCAAGTGGAAGAATCAGAAAGGGCTCACTGTGTTCAAGGGGAGATGACCTGAAGGGGCTGGGCGAAAGGACATGTGACTTAGACAGAAAGAGAAAAGTGATTACATTAATTTTAATGGCACAATAGCAGCTTTCAATAAGCTTTATGACAGCAGAAAAGATTGATTTTTTTTTTTGCTCTTTGTACTAAAACGTGTGGTGTCCTAAACTGCATTTTGCCAGAAATCTAATACCTATAATTTATTGTATCCCATATTCTCAATGTTAATAGAGGAAAGAAGGCAAAAGTCTGAGAGCTTAAAATATAATGGACTGTAAATTCATTGCTAAAACTCAATTGGACTCTTGAAGATTTCCTTTTAATTTTAAAATGCACTTAACAAAAATTAAAAAGCACAAGGAAAGCAATAAAATGGTGTCAGAACACTGTGTTTTCCACGTTCCGTCTGTAAGAAATGATTTGAGTTTCCTGAATGTAAAAGTGGAAGTAAAGGGCCTCTGGCTTAAATAGAAGACATGCTGTTCTGAAAAAAGACCTCCAGTCTGCTTGAAACTATTAAAGGGCAGGAATCACATTTTTCTCAGGCAGATTTACTTTCCAGTCCAGGCATTAACATCACCCTGTTGTTTCTTGGTCCTTGTTTATAGCCCGCAGTCAGAATAACACTATCCAGGGTTTCTCTGCTATTCATTCACTGAAGTCTTGGACACTATACAGTGTGGTTTTCTTTAGGAAATTGTTTTTGCATACCAGATATATAGTCTGGAAAACCATAGTAGTGATTTCAATAAAAACTTTAAGAAAATATGGGAAACCTAAGAATCTTGTCCAGAGGTGATCTAGATCTTATGGTTTTCTTCAAGTTTAGTATAAGTTATCAATATGAAGCAGCTGTTGAAAGGTATTAAAATAAAACTATCAATAGAAATTATTGTCCGGAGGAGAAGTAATATTTTATTCAATGTAAATGGGATAATGAAAAATTAGAGTACGTTCAAAAGAGAAGGAAAAGAAGGAAAAGTTGGAAGCCACGCCATATTAAGCCTCCCTTAGAATCCCAAGAGTGTTTTTTCTTTTTTTTTTTTAATTTTTTTTTATTTCATCATATTATGGGGGTATAGGTGATTAGGTTAAAAGTGCCTTTTCTTAAGAAGAAATGATTTGAGAGAAGGTGGCGGAAGGATATGGTAAGCGGCTTCATATGCCTGACCAGCTTTCATTCAGAGAAAGGATTAGAATTCTGGTTATCTTCTGATGGCAGATCTAGGACAAAGGGGAAGAAGGTCTGAGCAAGTGGATCGTTACTCATTATTGAGGATTATATGACAATCAGGGTTGTTTGGCAATAGAAGTGTAGTTTCAAAGAAGTACTATCTCCCTATGACTGGAAATCTTCAAGAAGTTAGATCCTCTGGGAGAGTAAAATGATTCCAATAATGACACAGTGACAGCACAGAAGAAGCTGTCAGTTTTATGTTATAAACATGTATCTATTTAATAATCATGGCACATGTCTCACATGTTTGTCACAGAAGACACCAAATATATATTAAATACTTAATTTAACAAGTATTTATCCAATAGCCATTATGCCGTAGGTATTTGGCTAGATGGTAGAGTTGAAATAGGAAACATGACAAACAAGTCCTCAGCTTTATGGAGAGATTCGTTTCCGCAGATGATAGTCTTTAGTTTGATGAGTACAAAGCAGGGTACGTTACCTGTTGTAATTGAAGACAAGTGTGCTAACTCAGGAATTTGTGTATGTAGAGGTGGGTGATCCGTTAAAGTATTTTAATCCAAGTCGAGACATTCAGGTTTAGTAATACTTAGCTAAATGAAAGGAATTGAAGGATTGGAGGAAGGGACAAGGCAAGAGTGTTCCAGGCAGGGGGAACAGCATTTGTGAAGCCCCAGAGATGAAAAGGAGTGAGAGACATGAACTCCCATGTGCTTGAGGAACTAAAAGAAATTCAGTAACTATATTACAAAGCACTTGCTAAACTCTAAGCTTCTTGACATCAACAACTTTCTTTTAATAAATGTATCACAGTGCCCAGAACATGATCTGTTAAATAAAATATTTGTTAATATAAAAATGGATTAATATGTATTTTGAGTGGGGAGTTGGTGTTAGTGTAAGTAAGACTCTGACTAAGGTTATCAGGGAAGATCACCTAAGACCTAGTAAAAAATGATCAAATTTTTTCTTGATCCTAAAAGAAATTAAGAATCAGGGGAATCGTTTTAATCATATAATAAGTCAAGGGCTGTTGCTTTTACAAAGAACCTATATGCGGCACAGGGACAGATCCTATATTATATTATTGTCAACTTAAAGTATATCAATCCAGACCTTTTAAAAGAACTTATATATCAATTATCTATCAATTATAGGCTTTTTGGTAAAAATTCCCAGTATCAGACTCACAGTATGCAACTCAGTGTACATATATTTGTCATTCACAGAATTGTTTTTACTTCCTCTATCAAAAAATACAAACTCAGCTTTTTATTTTACTTGGGTTTTTAAAAAATATTTAACTGCAAATCTTTAAATGTAAAGAAATGCAATATAGATATTTAAGGCAATTTCTTTCTAATTATTACATAAAATAAGTAAAATTATTTCAGGATTATTTTTTAAAACCGAGGATCAGTTAAGAGAAGAAAGTGAAGAAAGACCTAATTGTGCATATTTAATGCTATGGAAATAAGTGAGCATTTAAAGGATATGGGGTTATCATTTCATGCACAAAAAGACATCATTTACTGAATGATACTCTAGTGCCCTGGGAGAGTTAATTTACCTAACATGGGTGAACAGCTTTTTCACAGGAAGTAGTTTTCTCATTTCAGACCCATGATATTATCTAAATAAAAAGAAATGTGAAAGAAATGGGCAGAAATAATCTGTCTTCTGTGCACTGATTATAATTAATATTAATCTCAGTGATTGTTATGAAAAAAATAGATTTATTCCTGTTAACATAGTGGAGTCTTTGCTTTTAGAGTTAACTTCTTATTTTCTTTTTACATATTTATTAATCTTTCACAAAGAACTCAACTAATCTTCATAGTCAAATTAACAAGCCCATCAAACATTTGTCTCATTAAAAACAGTTGCTGGCAATTCTAGAATAAAGTGATGCTTAACCAAATTCATTCCTAAATCACGATCATTGTTCATGTCAATTCATTTTAATCCAGCAAGCTCTATAGTTGATTGATAGACTTATCATTTATACTTCACATGTAAGAAAGAATTTGATTTGTTCACCATAAATAACATATCCACTACCAGAACATTTCCTTTAATCTCGCAGTAAAACTACAGCTAAGGAAAGTGTCTGAATGCAGTACGGTGCAGCTAGCAGAGACAACATAGAGGAATAATAGTTCAACATTCAAAGAGATAACAAAATTAATTCTTCAATGCAAGCACAAGAAAATTAAAAGTCAATGTTCATAAACAGTATTGACAGGGTAAAATACAATAGGGATGAATGGTAAAAGGGAAACAGTCAAATTAACATGAACTGATCACTTAGATTTGAATGCAAATTAACATAACAATTATTTTCCAGGGTTTAAGTGATCTTTGTCATAAATAGATACTATAAATCCAGCACACTTATTTTCATTTAGTCAAGCTCAGAATACTAAGATCCAAAGCTGAGTACAAGGGCCATCTCTATTTCAGGGTAAAAATTTTCTTTGTTGTCTAAGTCCTATTTTTTTCTTCCATCAATTTCAACTATCACATTGTGGTTTTGAGTTGTATTTCTCTAATGATTAGAGATGTTGAGCAAAATTTTAATTAATGAATTTGAGGAAGAAAATTATTTTATTTATTTGTTAAAAATGACATTCAGAGAGCAACAAAAAAATTTATACTATATCAAGGCAATATATAAAGAGAGTAAAGCAACATAGATCAATCAAAATCACTGTAATCTTTTTCTATGATGCTGCCGTAGGCAATGAGTCTAGGAACCCCTTGATGTTCACTCTTTCAGTCCAGCCTGCTTTACCTTTCAACTTAGAAATTAGGAATTATTTTGTTGATACTTTCACCTATTATTTTTTGAGGTAAAGAAGGAATGGTTGAAGCAACTCAGAAATAGACTTTGCTTCAACAATTGACTGTGCTTACTTTTTTTTGGTATAATAGCTTCTTAAACACATTAGTTTGAGCATATATAGCTTTTGCTGATATAAGTAAAATGTATAGATTTTGAAGATAATAATGTTTCAGGTTATTTTTTTGAAAACATAGATACAGTCAATATAACACAAATATATTTAATTAATACAATATATTCCTGTTTTATAAACAAGAGTAAGTTGTTATCATTATGACTACAAAGTGTTCAGTAGGCAATGATTAAAGCTGGCAGGAAAATAAACATCTACAGAACACTGTTAGAACATCTATAGAACATCGATGTGGCTTTATCTTTTAAAATGAAATGGGAATACAAATGTGGAAGCAAATATTCTTAGATGGGATATGAGAAAAATATTTGGAAAGCTATAAAGAGGAAAGGATAATGAAATTAGGCCCAGACAGTTGACTAAGGGTTGTGTCATGGAAAAACATAGTGAGGATCATTCTAGAAGGAGGTGCAGCACTAACAAGGGAGGTACATAAAGAGGAAACAAAATATTCCTTTGCTTCTTGAGCATACAAGGAGAAAGGCTGAAGTTAAAAGCCATGACCCCAGTAAGTTTTTTAGAAAAAATTAAAATATTTGCATTTTTTCTTATAGCCAATTGAGACTTACTGATTTTTTTCTTTGCTACTAATGTTACAACATGATCACAAATATTTAAAAAATCAGAGGTGAAGGGTTGGTGGCGTAGACTCACTGATAAATAAACTAGAGAGACAGAGACCAGGGAGATGATACTTAGGCCTTTGGAATAATTAGAAAACATATGCAACTTTCTATCAGTATGTAATGACTAGGATGCGGTTATCTCTAAGTTCTGTGAGGGCAGAAACTATGTTCATATTTATTCACTAATGTATCAACAACATGTAGTACAGTGTGAAGCACATAGTAGGTTTTCAGGAAAGGTCCACTGGCCATCCCACATGAAGTTTTATTGAATGTGAAATGTTCCAAATCTTCTAAAATGGCCACATCACTGGATGCCACATTTAAATGCATTTTTAAATGTACACTGCACAGACTAAGAACCTGGAAATAACAATTCTGCATGATAAATTACAATGATCATGTATTATATTTGGAGGAGGGGTTTGGAATTTTTCTCAGGATGTGGGATGCAAGGATTGTCTAAAGCATTTTGAAAATTTCTTAAGGTAGTTCATGAAAAAAAGATCGACAATATGTTTCCTCCTAGTAAGATGTGAAATTGTAGTCACTGCACAGCCAGTGGTTCTCAGTTAAGGGAGAAGGGTGAAAACTCATTGCAGAACTCTGCTGCCCACTGGTTTTGTAGGAGAAGCAGAAAGTTAATGAGAAGAGCCCTTTGTGTTCTGAGCAATCCACTGGCTGCTGCCTGGGTGCAGAGAACACTATTAACAGAGCCACTGCAGTTTCACTTTTCCCTGGCAATTCAGGGTAGGCACTTTGATGTGTTTCTTGGTTTGCCCCCTGTTGCTTCCTCTTCAAACGCTTGAGGATGACTGAGCCGGTATCTCACAGCCACATGAGAACCTCAGTGCAGCAACATTTCAAGTTTGATACCCATCTTTGAAGTGTAGTGGCTTGTACACATTAAAATTCTTGCCCCCAAAAGACTTCTTTTCTTATAGTCTTTCCTTCCAAGTAACCATACATCTCCTATACCCAGGTGAATTTAGAGGCTGCAGGCTGAATCAGTAACCTTAATCAAATGCCTCCTACTTTTCCTCATTGCTAGAAGCACCACTAAATTTCCCCCCACCCCGGCATCCAAACATAAAACACTTACAGTACAGTATTTGTTGATTCACCCTCTGTTCATTTACCGTATTTAGTCAAGTTTTCCTTTTAAATATACTTTGTGCCCATCTATCCTTCCTTTCTATCGTTAAAATAGTTGATATTAGTTAGCTTGTACTCAAAAGTAGAATGACGTGACAAGAAGTTGAGAGCTTAAGAAGTGATGCATGTCTAATTCCCTACTTAAGCTTGTGACTTCCAAGGAATCTCTACATATCGTATTAATAGATAATGGATGCTTCTATTAATAGATAATAGATAATCCAACATCATTTCTGCTCATTTCACGGTGATCATTTAATAGATTATTGTGTACCTGCTTACCCAGTTTTTTGGGTAAGAGTGGATAAGAAGCTGAAAAACATATACTAATAAAATAAGCAAGGTAGCATTTAATATATAAGATGAAGAAAATCATATCAAATGATATTAAGAAAAAGTCATCGTAGTATAAACATCTTATTTTTTTCAAAGTATGTGAATAAAATAAGTATCAGTTAGCTAAAGCCTTGGGATTAGCTATCAATGTAAATGGGTCTAAAATATTCTTCCTTTCTTCCTTCTTTCGTTCTTTCTTTCCTTCCTCCCTTCCTCCCTTCCTCTCTTCTTTCCTCTCACCTTTCCTCCCTCTTTCCTCCCTTCCTCCTCTTTCTCTCTTCCCCTCTGCCTCTCTCTCTCTCTCCATCTTTCCCTCCCTTTCTCTCTCCCTCTCAGTAACTCATGCATGGAGAACAAAATGCAAAAAAAGTAAGAGAGTATGCGGTGAAAAATATGTCTGCAGTGCATCTCTGCTACTTACCAACCAGGGAGTTCCCAGAAGCAGACAATGGTTGCCAGGTTCTTGTGAATCCTTACAAAGATAGTCTATATATATTCAGTTATATATGAATAAAATAATTTTTTTTTAATGATCACATTATGGACTTGAGGAAAATAAGGTTTTGAAAGAGTTAAATGATAATCCACAGAGTTATGCAAAAAGTCAGCAATGGAGTTGGGGATGAGCCCAGATTTTCTATTTTTCTCCAGGCTTTGTGCCATCTTGCAAATTTTTATTTTCTATATGTCAATATTTCTGCCTTTTGTATGGATGGCATATTTCCAAAAATTTTAAATTTGGTTTTGATTCAATAGCTTACCCTAAGAATAAATGAAGTATGTGACTCTTCTTTGTATGCAACATTTCATCCTAAACAAGTAGGTATGTCAGTTTAGGACTCTCTATTTTTGGGGTTTATGCTTCTATGAGAATCTAATGCCACTGCTGGTCTGACAAGAGGTGGAGCTCAGGCAGTGTTGTAAGCGATAGGGACCAGCTGTAAATACAGATGAAGCTTCACCCGTTCACCCGCCACTTACCTCCTACTGGCAGCCCAGTTCCTAACAGGCCACCCGTCCACAGCCTGGGGGTTGGGGACGGTAGACACATTGTATACATGTTATCAAAATATTATACATACCCTCATAAATATGTACAATTATTATATGTCACTTAAAATTTAAAAAATATAATTTACTATTAAATAATTACATAACAACATATAACATAACTAATATAAATAATTATTTAATTTTATAAAAATTAGTAATTAAAGACTCTGATACAAATGGTTACATAAAAATGTAAATTTAAAAATTGTATTTAAGGGCACTGTGCAGTTAAAGGCAAATCATAAACCAGGAATATTGTTTGCAATATCAATACCAAGGAGTTGATATTTTACATACACTTTTTTAATAATAATAGTGTATAAATATATATTTATGATATATGTATTATATACTACCTGACTAATAATCCAGATGTTGGAGCTACTTTTCCATTGAGGTTTTTGTGTACTTTTCTTTATTTTTCTAATATTCTTTTCTGAGCCTGTTACTTCCTGTATATAATGAAATAAATGTTATTAAAGTTAAAAATTATGTCTTAGGTGGTTTCCCAAAACAATATTTCTATCAATTATGAATATAGAGATGAATTGAATAAATATGGAATATAAAACAGCAAGGCTTGCATTTATTTGCCTAATGTTACTATATTAGATATATCCTTAGGCCACAATAGCCTGAGGTACAGTTTAGCTACAAGATAATAATAAACTCCTTTATACTTGGGAATGCCTGAGAAGCACAAAAGCTTATATTCCTTTTAGTTTTCAGGTCACTGCGTGGTGTTCTATGTGCACCTACAATAGTTGAGCGGTGTCAGAGCAACTGTCCAAGAACATGTGTACAGAATGTTCCATTTGCTTCCATGTTAAATGCCTGCTTGGACATTATGCCCTCAAGAGCAGAATGTTCCATTCTTCACACCAAGAGCTGTTTTTGCATTTTGATAATGACTTTAAAAATTATATATTCACATATACATATACATATATATATTCCTTACTCTACAATGTGAACTATATTATAAATATAGAACTTAATATATACATTTAAACTAAGTACAACAATGAACATCCAAATAACCACTATAACAGAGTAGTTGCCCCTCCTCCCATAGATATGGAAGTATAAAATTGAGAGTGGGAAATATATAACAGAGGGAATGGCCTGGGGAAAAATGACAAAAGATGTTTTCTGTCGCTTGAAAACTTCCCCAACTCTTTTTGGCAACTGAGGCCTGCATCCCTGCCTTGGGCAGGTGGTAGGGAGGGGCAGGGAATGTCTTTTGTTCTTTGTGTTAAAGGAGATGATAGCTCAGCAGAACTGTCCCAGGCCCATCCCAGGCCCTGTGGCTCCATTCCAGTCCCAGCGCCTGGCAGGCAGAGATCTGGGTGGGCCTCCCAGGTGGGGGGAGGTCACAGCTTTGTCTTTGGCAGAGATGGAATGGCAGAGATGGGACAATTAGAATCATTAACAACAATAGCCTAGAACTGAGGGCCCTCCCTTTAGAAGATCTGTATTTTTGCTTCTGTACAGGAATTTGAATTTTGAGACAATAGTCTGCCATTTTCCTCTTTTGCCAGAAAAGTAATAAATTTCTATTTCTTTTTCCTCAACCCCTTGTTCTCATTCTTCTGATGCAGCCTGTGGACAAGTGCCAAGCTTTCGGTAACACCACCACAGACGTCAAAAAACGGTACGTTGTTTTTGCCCCAACAATGTATCTTATGAGTCTTCACAACTCTAATTCTAACTTAAGAAAAAATATACCATTTTGTCATTGTTGGTAGTCATTTCCTTATTTTTTGTATATTTTTAATCTCTATATCAATTCTCATGTAATTTGAGCTTTCTAAAATCATTGCCATCTATTGTTTTATATACTTGTTCTATATCATTCAATTTTATGTTAGTAAGATTAATCCATGGTTATTAGATGTAGCTCATTTTCATTGTTGCAAAGTATTTCTGTATAAAAATATGGATGTTTATCTCTTTTGCTATTGATAAACATTCATATTGTTTCCAGATTTAAGCTACCACTACCAATGCTGCTGTGAAAATTGTGTACAAGAATCCGGGTGCATGTGAAAATACCTGAAAATATAATGCTGGGTCATATGAAATGCTCATCCTTAACTTAACTATGTGATTACAAACTGTTCTCAAATTCATACCAATTTAAAGCCACATCATTAGGATGATCTACATCTTTAGAATCGGTTAGTAAACAATGCTAAACTTATTCATGGTAATTATATATTCTTGTACTAATAGTTATAACTGTAATTTCTCCTATTGTTAATGCAGTTGAATACTTTTTCTTATATTTATTTTTCATTTAGAGTCCTCTTTTGTGAAGTACCAGGTCAGTCTGTTGTCCATTTTTTAAAGTATTTATAATTCTTTCATAATTTTTTTGCTAATTTTTTTTTACTTCAAAATATTAAGGGGGTACAAATGTTTTTGGTTACATGGCTTGCTTTTGTAATGCTTGAGTCATGGCTATAAGTGTCCCCATCACCCAAATAGTGTTCATTGTATCCGTTAGGTAGGTTTCTGTCCATCTCCTCCTTCCCCCTACTGGGTATTTACCCAGAGGAAAAGAAGGCATTTTATAAAAAAAAGACACCTGAATTTATATGTTCATCACAGTTGCAAAGATATGAAATCAACCTATGTGCCTATCAACTGATGAGTGGATAAAGAAAATGTATATACATCATGTAATACTACTCAATCATGAAAAAGGATAAAATAATGTGGGGTTTTTTTGTTTTTTTTTTTCTTTTTTACCAGCCTGAATGGAACTGGAGGTCATTATTCTAAGTGATGTAATCCAGAAACAAAAAACTAAATACCACAGGTTCTCGCTTATAAGTGGGAGCTAAGCCATGGATACACATGGTCATACAGAGTGTCTTAATGGGCATCGGAGATTCAGAAGAGGGAGGGGGAAAGGGAATATAGGGTGAAAAATTACCCCTTGAGTACACTGTACACTATTTAGGTGACAGGAAATTAAAAGCCTAATCTTCTCCACTACGTAATCCATCCATGTGACTATAATCTACCTGTATCTTATAAATCTACTTAAATAAAAAACAAAAAAAAGTCATGTAGACTGAGTGGCTTAAACAACAGAAGTTTATTTTCTCTGAGTTCTGGATCCTGTAAGTTCAAAGTCAGGATATCAGCATTTTGGGATTCTGGTAAGGGCTCCCTTTTTGGCTTGCAAATGGGAGCCTTCTCATTGTATATTTACATGGGCTTTCCTCTGTATATGCATATGGGGAGGGAGAGAGAGCTCAAAAGTGAGAGTGAGAAAGAAAGAAAGAGTGCATTCTGCTGTCTCACTTTACTTCAGATCTTAGAGAAAAAGCTTATAGTTTTTCACACTTCAATATAGTGTTAGTTATAGGTGTTTTATAAGTTCCCTTTACCGTATTGAGGAAGTTTTCTTCTATCTCTGATTTGTTGAATGATTTTTTCATGAAAGGGTAATGTATTTTGTCAAATCCTATTTCTGCATTGTCTTAGTCAGTTTAGGTGGCTATAACAAATTATCATAGATTGGGTGGCTTAAGCAACAAACATTTATCTGTTACCATTCTTGCCGCTAGTATTCTGAGATTAGGGTACCCACAGAGGGTCTGGTGAGGCCCCTGCTCCAGATTGCAGACAACCAACTTATTGTATTCTCACATACCATCACATGGGGATTAGGATTTCAACATATGAATTTTGGAGGGACACAAATATTCAGTGTATTGCATATATCAGTTGAGAAAATCATGTGGTTTGGTTCCTTATTCCATTAATTCATTTTAATACTTTGATCAATGTTCATATGTTGAAATACCCTTGCACTCACCTATTGAAAGACATCTGAGTTGTCTCTAGTATGACTATCACAAAGTTTATATAAACCTTATAGAGATATTTTTGTAAACATAACTTTTAACTTTTCTGGGATAAATGCTCATGTATACAATTGCTTGGTCATATGAAAATGTTTAGTTTCGTAAGAAACTGGCATTCTCTTTACCAGAGCAGCTGCACCATTTTACAACCCCACCAGCAGTGTATAAGTGATTCAGTTTCCCCACATCATTACCAGCATTTGGTGTTATCATCACTTTATATTTTAGCCATTTTGATAGGGGTGCAATGACATCTCACTATGGGTTTAGTTTGCATTTATCTAATTGATAATGATATTGAATATTTTTTCACATGCCTATTTTTCATCTCCATATCATTTTCAGTGAGTTATTTTTCATGTCTTTACCTATTTTCTATTAAAATTGTTTTACTGTTGAGTTTTAAGAGTCCTTTATATATGTTAGATATATGTCCTTTGTTAGGTATATGGTATTTCCTTCTAGCCTGTATTTTCATCTTCTTTACAATATCTTTTACAGAGAATTTTTTAAAATTTTAATGAGGTCAAATTTATCATTTTTTATCATTTATGGATTTTGCTTTTGTTGTAAAGTTTGGGAACTCTTTGCCTAGATCTAGCTTTCAAATATGTTCTAAAAATCTTTTTTGTTGTTGTTGTTTTGGCTTTTTTTGTTTGTTTTACTGATAGTTTTATAGTTTTATACTTAAGTCTATGACCATTTTTGATTTAAGCTCTGAAGTTTAGGTTGAATCTCATTTATTTATTTATTTTTTTTGCCTATGGATTTGAAATTGCTCCACTTGTTAAAATGGCTATCCTTCCTCCACTCAATTGCTTAATAAATAAAAGTAAATGGAGATTGACAAAAACACTTCTGTAATTCTAGTAAGGACCAAGCCAGGGCCACACTAGTAGATTTCCACAGTAACCTTTGGTTGTGTTAGGGGAAAGAGAAATTGAAGCTGTGAGGGGCTCAGAAGAGAAAGAGAAGACATAAATTTTGCCCATAGTAATAGAATGGAGAAAATAAGAAACAAACAATTCCTGTTCTTTTCCAAAGGTGGGAATAAAGAAGAAACAACAACAGTGACAAACTGAAAGTGGGGGGGTGTAAGATTCTGGAAACTGTCCCGTGACTATTGCTCTTTATTATCCCCTGACTATTACCCATTGGTGATTAGTGATAAAGCTCTTAACTGGACAGAGCCTCAAGAAAGAAGGAAGCTAGTTCCACAAAAGAGAAAAATACATTTAAACTTTGATAAGCTGTAGTTAGAAAATAAGGAATGAATGAGAAGCCAGTCTGGGATCCAGAGTGTGATCTGGGAAATCACTTAAAGCCCCAGAGGTCCATGGAGGGTGTGTAACCATTTATAGCTCACTGATCTAGATACTTCTGTTGGTTTATATAATAGCGTCATTGCAAATGTATCATTGAGACTGCAAATGTTAAAGATTATTTCAATTTTTGTTGCAATGTACTATAAATGGAACAAAAGCTAGTGAAAAAACAATTATATAACAGATGTATATATCCTCAATCCTACAGGAAAAAAATCACAGTAAAAGTTCATTAAATAGATTAGAAAACTTCAAAATATAAAATTGGTATAAATGTAAAGTTTAAAATAGGTAAATGAATCTACATATTTAAAATGCTAACAGAAAAAATCAGATCTAAAACAACCATTTGCATGCATAAGGTTGTTTCTCAAAGCATTTCAAATGAAAAAACAGGACATAATTTAAAATATGAAAACATATGTTTGGATGGAATCTATGATTTTTAGTTATATGATTTTGAAATATTCAGGTTATGAAATATTCAGATAATATAAATTTAAGATTATCTGAAATATTTGCCTATATGAGAGGAATCATATATTTATAATAGAAGTCCTTCATGTGCAATAAATATCCTTAGAGACTCAGTACATGGACTCTTGTAATAAAGCATAAAACTTACCATATGTGAAATAGATTCAAGATAGAAATGAAGATGAAATTACAAAGTTTTTGTTATTAATTCTGAGCATAGAATAATAGTTAAACAATTAAAAAAAGACTGAGAAAAGTACTCCTTTCAAATGTCTGTTTTTCTGTAAAGAAAAGCAATCACACATTAACCTTTTAATTACATAAAAAATAACATATAACATATATATATTGACAATATAAATGTTTTCTAATATTTTAAAAAATATATTTGGAGGAGGAAATAGCCCCATTCTTCCCATATCCTCCCTCTTACAACTAAAAACCCTTGGACATAACAGCACAAACAAGCAGAATAAGACTCTTAAGGTGGAAAGAAGAAAGCAGATTGTCAAGGGACTACGGGACCTGCCCAGTGACACGGCAGTGAGTTCCCTGTGTTTCCTTAATGCCTCCCCTATATCCCAGAAAGGGTATTGTGGGAGACTCTGACACAGCTACCAACAGTCACAGGTAGAAAAAGACTCCAAGGAAAGCCTTTTCCTTCTAATCAAGGGACCAGGAAAATGGTCTGTAGCCTAACAGAACAGAAAATGTCTGGCCAATACCTATCCTATTCTATCCAAACAAAAATGGATAAACTGCTCCCACTCCATGGCTTCAGTCAGGGGAATGGGACATAGATATTCTACTTTGTCCACATACCACCAGCCTTTATGAAAATAGAAAGTAGGACTCTTATTTCCCGACTTAGGTGGTATTGAGAGAGTATGCAGGAAGCAGATTTGTCCCTGCCCAGTAGAAGCCCAGTGTTCTGATTCTTTCGCCAGAGTAGTATCCAACAGAGTTCAAGGTGAGTTGAACCTTTACCTCCACATGGCAAGGAAACTTAATGAGGCAGCAAGAAGTGCACTAATTCACTTCACTTCTTCTTCTCTAGAGATGTTAGTGGGATCTAGCAGAGACCCCACTCAAATATTCCCAACTGATTTTTAGAGATAAACAAAGCACTTTGATGGAGAAAGGATAATAATTTTATTAAGAACAAATGAAGCAATTGGAAATGTATAGACAAAAATTTAAAAAAGAACCTAAATCTACACCTCAGACCTTGACTCATAATTCATCATAAACTTAAATGTAAAACTATAAATATGTAGGAACTAACACTAGGCAAAGTTCATAAACTTAAATTTGACACAAAATTAGAACAAATGATCAAAAATACTTCATATTAGTTATCTAAGTATTTAAAGAAAAAACAGAATATGAGTGTTCATGTATTTTAATCAGTTTCTTGGTCATATCTTTTCTAATAAAGGCAGCAATTTTAATATTGAATATTCCCCTAGAATTTCCCACAAAGTTTTCTTAAAGTTGAAAATTTTGTGTAATAAACTTAAAGTTGTTTATTAAAAAAACAAAACAAAAAAATTTATTATATATCTACTGTAAGAAGAATCAATGTCACATTGGCTAATAGGTAAATAGGAGATGAAGCTGGAGAGGGAGGTATAGAGTCTGTACCATATAGAATATTATAATCCATGTTTAAGATTTTGGAATTTATTCTAAGACAATGGGAAGTTATTCATCCATTTGTATCAGGGGAATTACAACATAATTTTGCAACTTTAAAAAACAGAGTTAGCATTATTATGGAGATTATTTGTGATGATTGGGAAGTGGTCACAGTACAATAGATGAATAGATGTGAAGAGATCAGTTAGAAGTCTATTTGTGCAGTTTAGGAATTGAAGTTGGGAATTGGAGGATGGAAAACAGTGGATGAAGTAGGATTGGATGGATCTGAGCATTAATGAGTAAGCTAAATTTAAAAGGGGCCAAGGTAACTAATGGGTTCATATACTGAGCAAATTCAGTGGATAGATGTTTAGGAGAGTTTCAGAAGAAGATGCAGGTTTTGAACATGTTCTTTTGAGATTTTCCATGGGGTTTCAAGATAAAATATTTGAAATGACAGTTGTATGTAAATACACCAAAGATGGTGATAACCACAAAAATAGATCAGGGAATGTAAAGGTGATTCATACTCTTAAAAAGATGCATTGTCCTAGGAAGAGAATAGAGGTATAAAAGTAAAGGACTGAGAACAAAGCCTCAAGAAGACCCCATATTTAATGAGCCTTAGAAGCACAACTGTGAAAGATAGAAAATGGAGGAATGTCAGAAATGTCAGGAGGCTAAAATGTTTCTGGGAGAGAGTGATCAAAGTTCTTTAAATTAAAAAGTGCTAAACCTCACTCCAGGCAAGAGATTTTTGTCAGCTGTTTATATAAATCAAACCACGGGGTTTATGGCAAAATCTCTAAAGGAAACCTGGGTATCATGCATTGCCATGTTCAATAACTGGGTAACATTTGCTACTCCTGGTCTTAAAAAACAAAAGCAAAAACAAAAAAAGTAAGAAAGAAAAGAAAAAAAGGAAAAGAAAAGAAATACCATTGGGATTATGATTCTCCCACATTACATAGGCTCCCGTATTGGAGTAGTACTGAGCTAGTCTGTAAATACGTGTCACATTAAATCTTTTATCTTGCCTTTTTGAAACAAATTACCTACTTTTTGTGACTAAAATTATTCTCCTTCATAAAGATAATAAAAATATAAAATGTATTATATTAATTTGATAATAAGAGTCAAACATTCCCATTGTTTAAAATTTGGCAAATGAATGATAAAAAAGAGAAAAACTAATAACATAGTACCTAATGAAAACTATTAATATCCTTATTAAAAATATATATTCATTGCACACATGTAAAAGCTATATTATAATAATACATTATATATGCATACATATAATTAATATCATAATGTACAATACATTTTATAACCCGTGTTTAGGAATCTTTGAATATCTCAAAGCTTTATTAATAAATAATGAAACTGAATTTTTAACATTCATAACATGAAGATAGGAATCATGATATCCTTCCTGAATCAACCATTATAGTGAACAAGAAATCCTCAATAAATCTTACTAACTGGTTGACTGTTACCCAAATAATAATAATAACAACAAATTATTTTTCACTGTCCTAATCAGCCTCAACAAGAGTGTAGCATTAATGTTTCACAGCCCTCTTTTGATCTCCAACATTAAGCAGTTTGCAATGAAAAATAAAAAAACACATACACACAATAATTGGATGTTCTTCTATAATCCTGATTCTATATAAGATATACCTATAGTCAATTTCATTTTTTTTAGTAAATTGATTTTTATTTTGTACCATGTCTATTTTCTATACTACTTACAAGTTCAATTGGGAGGTTCTGTACTATTTTATTCAGGAATGAATTTACTAAAAACTTTAAGAATTGTGTACAGATAAATTATTTTTAATTGAAAATTGAAGAGAAAAAGAGAATGTATATGGATGTAGAAGAAAATGGCATTGTTCTATTTTTATTACATTTGTGTTTTGGAGCAAAACTACTCACCTTGAATAGATGGTGCAACTGTAAATAAAGTACAAATGGTACCCAGACAGGGAAGTGATCAGGAGGAGGTTGCATCTCAACATAAAGCTGAAAAAGCTGATTCTTTCCAGTGGGGGCATGTGGAGTTTTGTTTGCCATATTAAATATTCTTGAAGACCACATATTCTTGCCATTGTAAAAATAGGTCAAATTTCAAAGGAGATATTTTTATGCTGAAAGTTACAAAACAAAACAATTCTCATGGGCACTGTTTTGTTTACTTAGTTGTAGCTACATTTACTACAAGTAAAATTTCAAAGATTTATGGGACTAGCTGGAGGCTAAAGTCATTATGGCAACTCCTTCCTAGCAAAAATTGTTTCTCATTGGGCATAGGGTTAAGACAAAACAAACAAATGAAAATGTGGTATATAGGATATGAATGTTGGGGGACATTAACTGAAGTTCTTATGCTATACTGTGCCCTTTCAGTTCCTTGTCTTATAAACATCAGTGACAAATTGAGCCTGTACCAATTCATAGAGTGACTCTATAAATGATGATAGTACTTTTGATGATTATTTCTTGACTCATCAAAAAGAGAAACTAATAGACAACATTAATTTACTGCTGACTTTTCTGGTTTGAGCAATGAAATACACAGTCTACTCAGAACCCAAAGAGTGCTTAGAACAGAATAAGTGCTTCATGAATATTTGTTATATAAAACAATGAATGGCTACTATGATTAAGAACATTTTCTTCTTTTTTTTGTATCTTGTCTATGCAGTTAACAATAACAAACAAACAGATGAAATCTATTTGTAGAGCAATAAACCAATGTATTGAGGTATGGCATAAAACGTCTGTGTGTGTAAAAACATAATGGAAGGTGTATTAGTCTGCTTAGGCTGCTATAAAAATACCTTAGACTGGGTAATGTATAAATAGAAGAAATTTATTTCTCATAGTTCTGGAGGCCTGGAAGTCCAAAGTTAAGTTATCAGAAGATTTGGTGTCTGGTAAAGTCTTGCTTTCTGCTTCGTACATGGTTCCTTGTTGCCATGTGCCACGTTTCTCACAGATGGAAGGCAGCTAGCAAGGTCCCTCACCTTTCTTTATTAAAGCACTAATCCCATTCATGATGGCTCTGTCCTCATAACTTAATTACCTCCTAAAGGCCCCCACCCATTAATGCCAGCACCTTGGGGATTAGGTTTCAATTTATGGAATGTGGGCAGACACCAATATTCAGACCATAGCAAAAGGTGTTTCCATCTTCAGGAAGTTCCTAGATTCTTCCTCTTCAACCTCCCATCTGCTCTTCGTATCCTGACATGGCTACAGCATCCATCTTTAAAATGTCCCCACTTGTGTAATTTCTTATAATTCATCCAATGTATAATCATCTGCCACTTCCCTTTTAAAGCAATTAAAGCTCTTAACAAATTTGAGATAGAAAAGAAAATAGGCAAAATAAATTATAAGATAGAGTCCTAGGTCCAGGAACTGCTAACTCTGAACAAGTTTACAGTCCGATCCTGTTGTGCATGGCTCTTCCACTCTCAGACATCTGCCAACATGCCCAAGATTCAGTTTCCTTATTTAAACAGTGAGTTTACCACAGTTGATGATTTCAGGACTCCTTTTTCAGCTGTAAAAAGAATTCAAAATTATTTCTACATAAATATTAACTTTTAAAAAGTCCTTCTCTGGAGACCTTTGACAACAACATGGCATAAGCATAGCCCATCCTGGAAAGAGGAGGAGAGTTAAAAATATCTGATTCCCAGGGCTCGTTTTAGACCAAAATTCTTATTATTATGGTTTCATGAGATGGACACTGATGTTTGCTTCAAGTTCTGTGGGCTAACATTTATATCCAACAGCAGTTACAATTCTAG
This sequence comes from Avahi laniger, assembly GCA_963575035.1. Lineage (NCBI taxonomy): Eukaryota > Metazoa > Chordata > Mammalia > Primates > Indriidae > Avahi > Avahi laniger. The sequence goes on along the minus strand of CAUYSK010038276.1, from coordinate 36,895 downwards.
TAGAAAAATAAGAGCTACAAATTGTCTTTTGTTAATGCACTAGGATGCTGCTCTGAGTAAAACATACTATCTATGACAAGTTACAATTCAGACTTTAACTTTTCAGTTCATGCCTTTACAATTCAATAAGCATACCAAGTAGAAACAAGTATACATTTAACTCTTCTCTAACCCTTGGTAATTTCTTTTTTATGACCATAGGTTCAAAGCATTTGGCAAGCAATAGCATCAACCTTAAATTTAATAACACTGTTTTTATTGATTATATTTATTTTTGCAGTTACCTTCCTTTAACAGCAAGTGATATTTTCTCCTAATTCACAATAGTGATATAAATTTTCCTTCTATAGTAGATTTAAACAAAAGAGAGTGAATTGATTTTAAACATAATAAACTATGCAGATCATAAGTGGATAAAATAAGAACAGTGAAAATGATAATTAGATGTCTCAAGATTTAAAAAGCATATCCTTGGAAGTGGATTTGCAGCTCTCCTAATCACAACGGATCTGTTAGGTAATCACAATAATCTTCTCCTACTTGGCTTCCAATATGATTTGCTTGCCACCCTAGTACATGATAGTCTCTTTCAAGGACAGCCAAACCTGTGCCTGCCTACATGTTGAATTTTGGAGATGACTGTTTAACAGTGCTTTTTGTCTTTGTCTTAGTTGAAAATCAGAGATGTCTGACCTAACAAGTGTTTGTAAATGGGAAAGCCAGTTCAGGTTATGTCTTTCATAACCTCCCTAAATTTCTCTTTCTTGAAAAGCATCTGGAACAAGATACATATTTCTCTTTGTGTATTATCTTATACTGAAGATATAAATGTAAATTTCTATAATCCCTCTTTTTTGGTAGTAATTGTATAACATCTATCAATATTTTAAGTCAACATAACTTTTTTCTAAAAATTCTACTTCTGGAAATTTGGTTTACCAAAAAAAAAAAAAAAACAAACTATTATCTCAGGCCATACAGGTGATATTGATATAAAAATGTTTATTTAAGCATTATATGTACAATAATCATGGGATTTTAAGAAAATTTTCTTCTCTTAAAATTGATTTCAGGAATACTTCACTCATTCTTCCAGTTTTCCTCCTACCTCCCTGGCCACTCTTTCCAGATTTGACTGCTTCAAGCTCTTAATGGTCAAGTGCTTTAGGGCAAACTTCTTTCAACTTTTTCTTGGTCTACACTTTATGCTTTTGTATTTTATCCAGTCTTAAGGTTTTAAATAGTCTTTACACATTGTCGATTTACCTCTTTCTTTCTCTAACTTGTTCCATTCCTCTAAAATCAAGGTTTATATATTATTTTGATCCAAAGAATGGTTCTAGAGGAACAAAATTGTAAGAATAAGTTTTCTGAATTGACTTTGGGGTTTCTGGAATTGGCTCTCTAATCCTATTAGATTTAAAGATGCTAATGACTCTGTTTCCGGTAGTAAAGAGAAGCTCTGATAGTCCCAGGTGTGAACCATTTATAGAGAGATGCAAAATATTCGCATCAGGCACTTCTAATCAACCTCTTGTAAGAAGCAAGGAGATAAATAACTCTGTATATGATATACTTTAAAATATTTTTGGAAAACTATTGTGAAGGATAAGTTGTTTTCATATGACTCCTCCTACAACCAAGAAAGAGACACAATGCCTAGTGGGCCCATTTGGAATTTGAAAGTTGAGTGTGTTACTATAGCCTATTTACTGAATGAACTGAAAAGCTGGTAGTTTTCAATGGGGCCCAGAACAAAAGAAGCTGCCCTGCCCCTCAGGCCATATAATGCAACAAATCCAATGATGCTTCAAGTGTCAATAATAGATGGTGATGTTGTTTGGAGTCTTTGACAGGCCCCTATAGGTGAATCACAGTGCAAATATTTAGATCTATGGAGCAAGGCTTTGCCATCATCTGCAGGTAACCACTCTTCTTTTGAAAAACAGCTCTTGGCCCGCTACTAGGCTTTAGTAAAAACCAAATTCTTGACCTTGGGCTGCTAAATGACCATGCAAACTGAGCTACCTTTCATGAACTGGTGTTATCTGACCCACCAAACCATAAAGTTGAGCATGCACAGCATACTCCTCCATCAAATGGAAGAGGTAGATATGTGACAGGGCCCAAGCAGGCCCTGAAGACACAAATTAATTATGTGAAAAAGTGGCCCAAATACTTGTGGTCCTCACTCCTGCTAAACCACCTTCTCTCTCCTAGCCTGCACCTATGACATCATGGGTCATTCCCTATGATCAGTTGACGGAGGAAGAGAAAACTCAGGGTTGATTTGCAAATGGTTTTTTGTAATATGCAGGTACCATCCAAAAGTGGAGAGCTGTGGCACTATAGCCTTTCTCTGGCACATCTCTGAAGGTCCGTAGTGAAGGGAAATCTTCCCAATAGGCATAACTCTGGGTAGTGCACCTGGTTGTTCACTTGATTTGGGAAGAGAAATGGCCAGACATGGGATTATATACTGATTAATGAGCTATAGCCAACCATTAGGGTGGATGATCAGAGACTTGCAAGGACCATGATAGAAAAATTAGTGACATTGGTGACAAAGAAATTGAGGTAAGAGGTATGATCCACATAGACATAGCAGAATAGGCAAAAACATGAAGATATATGTGTTCTGTTTGAATGCTCACCAAAGGGTGACCCCAGCAGAAGGAGCATTTTAATAACCACTTGGATAGGATAACCTATTCTGTGTATTCCAATTAGCCTCTTTCCCCAGCTACCACTGCTGTGGCCCAGTGCACTCATGAACAAAGTGGCCACAGTGGCAGTGATGAGCTTATGCATTGGCTCAGCAACATTGACATCTTTTGGTCATGGCTGATCTGGCTTTATCCTATGCTGAATGTCCATCTTCCAGCAGCAGAGACCAAGACTGAGCTCCTGATATAACACCATTACCTGGAGTGATCAGCCAGGTACCTTCCGGCAGGTTGATTACACTGGACCATTTCCATCATGTCATTTTGTCTTTACTGGAAAAGACACTTACTCCAGATATTAATTTGCCTTCTTTCTTCGCACACAATTCTTCTGCCAAAACTACCACTTGTGGATTTACATAACACCTTCCCCACCATCACAGTATTCCCCAGAGCATTGCTTCTGACCAAGGAACTCATTTCACAGCCAAAGAAGTACAGCAATGGCTTCATGCTCATGGAAATAACTAGTCTTACCATCTTCTCCACCATCCCAAAGCAGCTGGCTTGATAGATGATGAAGGGGCCTGTTGAAAATTCAGCCATAGCTCTAGCTAGGTGGTAATATCTTGCAGGGCTGAAGCAAGGAGATTCCTCATGATATTTCTTAGTATTGCCATGCCCTGTGATTAAGGTCAATGGAAAATTACAACAATTCAATTCAGTCAGGACTACAAATAACCAAACTCCAGAAACGAAAGCAAAGGAAATACAGAACAGGTAGTAGAAGAAGATTATTATAAAGATTATAATAGCTACAATTATATGAACAATCATAAAAATGAGGACTATAATTGTCTTGAGTATTTCTTCCTTACTTTTTTATGAATATATTTGTGTGTATATATTAAGCAAAAATCTTTTTTCTTTCTTATTTCATTATCATGTAACATAAGATATATTGATTTGTATTAGTTTTAATTTCATATCATAGTGTTTAAGTTACAGGATATCAGGAGAAGTGTAAACATCACTCAAAGACTTTACCTTCTCTTCCGGAGAAGAGATTAGTGCATTTTTGGATGTAAGCAGGATAGTTGTAACATGGTAGGTGCAATTATGACCTTATTTTTGCCTTTATTTGGAGATTAAGTATGGTTTGGAGATGCATATGGATGCCAAGCTGACAAAGGGTGGACTTGTGATGGTTAATTTTATGTGTCAACTTGATTGGGCCAAGAGATTCCCAGATGGCTGATAAAATATTATTTTGGTGTGTGTCTGTGAGGGTGTTTTTGGAAGAGATTAGCATTTGATTAACCAGTAGACTGAGTAAAGAAGGTCCACCCTCACCAATGTCAGCAGGCAACATCCAATCAGTTCAGGGCCAGGATAGAACAAAAAGGTGGAGGAAGTGTGAATTCTCTCCCTTATGGAGCTGAGACAGCCATCTTCCCCTGCCCTTGGACACCAGAACTCCTGGGTCTTGGGTCTTCAACTTCTAAGACTTACATAACCACCCCTTAATCCCCCACTCCTGCCCAATTCTTGGGTCTCTGGCCTTGGATTGGGATTTATATATCAGTTTCCCCCTGGTTTTCAGACCTTTGGACTCAGACTAAATTATACCACCAGCATTCCTGGTTCTTGAGTTTGCATGCAGCATATCATGGGACTTCTCAGCCTCCATAATTGCATGAGCCAATTCTCATAATAGATCTTATCTATCTATCTATCTAGCTATCTATCCTTTTTGTTGTTTCTCTGGAGAACTCTGACTAATGTAGTATGTAACTGATTACTCTTCATATCTACTTTCATATCTAATATATATCTCAAACTTAAAGTGTTCCAAACTGAGCTCTTGAATTTTATAGCGTCTTCCAATCTCCCTAGCATAGTAACTGCATTCTACTAAGCTGAAGAGTCATATTTTACTATGCTTTTTAACCATTGGCACATCAAATCAGTCATAAAATTCTGTTTGTTCTACCTTCAAATAAAACAGAAGCTATTTCAACACCATCATGTATAAATTGATGTGTTCAAAGCTTTCCCTTTGAGATCAGGAACAAGGTAAGGTTTCTCGTTACCAGCTTTCCATTCTTAGGCAGCTCATTAAAGCAAGAACAATAAATAAGAAACAAATATACTGAAGATTATATTCTTGTATATATAGAAACTCTTAAACTGTGTAAATTATTAGAATTTACAACAGAGTTTTTATCTATGTTACTAAATTCAAGCCCCATTTATTACTGTATGCTAAGAATAAAGTTAGAGGAGGATATACCATTTACATAAAAAGCAAATAATACATAAGAATAAATCAAACAATATATGTATAATTTCTCTGTATACAAAATTATGAAAGCTTATTAGATGCAGTAAAGAAGATCCAAATGCAAATTGTTATAAAGATGTCATTTCTTTCCATTTCCATTTCAATATACAGACATTGAAACATCACATGAAATCCCAACAAGAATACAAAAGACCAAATTAGTCAAGAGACACTTAAATAAGTATCTTAAATAAATAATCTCTTTTATTTAAGAAATACTTAAATATAAGAGTATACTCTGGCATAGACGGACACCCTTGCACAGTGCATCTGGATCCACATACAAGAATTTTCACAGCAGCATAACTGGAATAACTGAACACTGGCAGCTACCCAAATACACTTCATCTGTAAAATGAATACTTTTAGCATATTCATAAATTGGTATATAATCCTGAATGTTTACCCCTAGAAAATGAAAGAATGATATGCAAACATATATAGTTACACATTCACTACAAAATTCATACCAAGAGTAAATCAAACGACCTCTCCTTATGACGATTGTCTTAGTTTCCTATTGCCACTGCATCAAATTATCACAAGGTTAGTGGTTTAAAACAATGGAAATTTATTACCTCATAGCTCCTGAGTTCAGAAGTCTGAAATCAGTTTCACTGGTCTAAAATCCGGGTGTCAGTGGGCCTCTTTTCTGTGGCTTGAGGTCACCAACTTCCTTAGCTTATGGCCCCTTCTTTCATCTTCAAAGCCGGTAGCATAGCATTTTCAAATCTCTCTCTCTCCTTCCATTGTCATATTGTCTCCATCTCTCTGATCTACTGCCTCCCTCAGGTTAAGCCTCTTGGACCCACTTGGATAATCTAAAATCATGTTCCCATCTCAAGATCCTTAACTTAATCACTTCTATCATGTAAGTAGTCCCTTTTACCACATAAGGTAACATATTCACAGGTTCCAAGGATTAGGACACAGACATTTTATGGGGAGGCATCATTTGGTCTACCGCAATGATATACCAGATTATATTGTCTACAAAAGCACTAAAATGTTCTTACATTGAAATGCTGGCATCTTTAGTGTGAGTATAATCCCATCAAATAGCATTTCAAAAATATATACAATACCTTTACATTTACAAAATCTTTAATGATTTTTTAGATCTCTACACTCAAACTTTACTCAGTAAATTTCTTCATAACTTCAAAGTCCCTTAAGTGTAGAATTTGAGAAAAAACAATTTTAAGAGCTATTTCTTTCCAGTCAAGTGTTATGTATAAGGGTCAACATATATTTATCAGCTCTCCTATTACAAAACTCCCAGCCCTATTTATTCATTTAGTAATTTATTTTGTCATTTTTTTCAATAAATATTTATTGAATGTCTATTATGTATCAGAAATTATGGTAGATTCTGGGGATATATCATGGAAAAAGCAATATACCTACCTTCAGTTTTTCTCTTAAGTGTCATGACAAATGAGGGACAAAGATACTCTTACAAGCAGAAAAAAAGACAGTGTATTGTGCTAAGAATTATAACAGAGACATAAACCCGTTCTAATGAAAACAGGGTAAAAGAAGCTCTTACTTGTCCCTGGTTGATTCAATTAAGGCATAAAAGTGTAGAAGACACTTCAAGATAATTCCAGAATGTATGGACTGTAATATGCAGCTGAGCAAGGCCAAGGAAAAATTATTCCTGACAGAAAGAACAGTAAGTTTATTCTAAGTCAATGGTTCTCAACGGGGAGAAATTTTGTCCCCAAGGAACATTTATCAATGTCTAGAGATATTGTCTCTAGACAATGGTTGTCACAATGGGGATGGAGGGACAAGTGCTACCAGTATCTAGTGGGCACAGACAAGAGATGCTAGCAAACCTCCTACAATGCACAGAACAGCTCTCCATAACAAAGAATTAGTCCAGAATGTCAATAGTGCCAAATTTGAGAAATCTTGTGCTAAGCTGCACAAGAGGAAAATAGCATATCATGTTCTGAAAATCACAAGAAGCTTCATTTTACTGTTTGAATGTAAGGAGAAGTTGAAATGAAGTTAGGGAAATGGGGGGGCTTCAAAGAAATATTAATAATTAGTGGACATAATGATAAAAACTGTCATAAGGATATGAGGTAAATGATTATACATTATCAATAAAATATTGTCATTAAAAAACCCCCCCAAAACAAATGATTTAGCCATTGAGTTAAGCCTAACATACACTGGTATAGGATACCCTCCCTCAAAAAGTACATTGTAGAGATTATATTTAGAAAAATATGATTTATGCAGTTACTACTATGGAAAGCTGGGTTGGTTGATCATCATATTCCAAAATTAGGCTTCTAGATTCTTGCAATATGAATATTTGTTTTATATTATGACCTACTGTTTTAGAGATATATTATTTTTGAGATTTATTTTCTTTTAGCATCATGTATATAGCATGCTAATTTCTTATCAAGTTCTAGAAGATAATTCCACAAACCAAAAGATATTTTCATGATTTAATATCCTCACCATGTTTGTGATCACCTCTTCAGGGACCCAAAAGACAAAGTATTCAAGTGTCTGAGAGTGTGTACAAATCACCAGATGTAGCATCAGAAAGATGCCAAGAGCATTTTTAATTGTTTTGTGTGCTGGAGAAAAGTTTCAGAAGCTATGTCAAGGTTGAAATAAAATTCAGAGACTTTATTATATATTCAGAATTGTGTGGGTGTTTGGATATTGCTTTAAAAAAATGCAGGGAAAACTCTATTTTGGTGCACAGTCCCCTTAGAGAAGTAACTTGTCAATTATGCTGAATAGCGGCGTGGTTTTCAATGTGTAGAAAACAGACAGGGACTGACCTTAGACTCCTTGGAGCAATGAGCTCAGCTGGTTGTGAACCCAGATCCTTAGGGTGTCAAGGCGGCTGTATTACCCTCTGCATTAACTAGTCCTTGTCTGTTTACTTCTATTGATGTCCTATATTGTGCTTTCTCAGACAGAACCCCTAAGTTGCAATTAGTGTCCTTGGTGTTAGAACTTTAGAAAATGTCATTGCAATTTAAGCAACGGTGATCAAAAGTAACTACCTCATATCACCAGGAGCCAGTTCTAGTTTTTAAACTAATCCAAAATAAAGAACATCATGTTCAAAGGAACTATTTTGTACAAGATTTGACTTTTAAGTCTGATGAATTTGTGGGTAAAAAATATTCCTTTTGATCTGAGTTCAGTGGTTGTTACCTCATATCTGAAAAGAGTGAAATAGATAATAAATTAGATTGGAATTTAAGACTGAGAAGGTACAAGGTAATAATTTCTATAAAAGTTTGGTTTTAGGAAAAGTTACATTTAGAAATTGTCCAGATTCCAAACCACAGGAACCAGGCTGCAGAAGAGAAGGAAATAGAAATTTGACATTTGTGGAAATCCTCGCTTTTGGAAATCATAATTCTCTTTCTTTAGTCATTAGGAGATCTACTCAGACATCTGTAATCAGCTTTAGTCCTTTAATTCTCATCTTCTCCTGAGATTTTTTTCATAAGTATATATAACCCTTTTCCTGTTAGACAAGCCCTGCCGAGCTGCCAATCTCATAGGCATCCATGCAAGTCTGATGATGTGCCGCTGACAGAAGTCTGAATATGTGGTTTCTATGGTTGGAGGTATATTACACAGTTATCAACTTTCTTCCCTTGAGGTCAATATCAAAATGCATTCAAACAAAAAATGCTGTTCAAACAAATTCAATTTTGACCAAGAAGCAAAAACCAATACATTATATCTCTGTATGTGTCTGATATCAGTTTATATGATAAAATGAAACAATTCTGGGGATAACAGTGAAGTGGTCACACAAGTACATACATCTTTTATACTTGACTGGGGGAAAAAGGATGATTTGGTAAGACTTTTTGAAATATTTCCAGTTCACTTACTCCTTTTATTAATAAATTGTAGCAGGACCAATGTGATCATCTAAAAATTAAAACCAAGATCTTCAAAAAAAATAGGAAGGTAAAATTTAATAAGTTATTTGTGGTAACACAGGTTAGTTTTTACTGCCTTTGCAATTAATCTTCTCTGAAACGTTCACACACTCTAAGATTTCAATTGCTAGTATGTTCTGAAATGGCCAAGGAAAACATCTACTGATTAGCAGTTTTAAACAAAGAATAGGTATTTAAAGACTTAGAATAAGAGCCCTGGCTCTATCCTTTCAATCAAGTAGTCATACTGGCATATCACAATGCATTGAAATGAAATGAAAAATTCTATATTTCTTTGCCATTGGCCCCCAGCAATCAGAACAATATGTAGCTGTAAGAAGAGGCTAAGAAATGCAGGCCCACTTGGGCAGTGATGATCCTGCTATAATTCATTTACTATGAAAGAAGGGGAGAAAATATCTAGTTTTAACAGCTAGTGGTTTCTACCACATAACTTGCTTTTAAAATTAATGATCAACTGGTCTCTTTTCTCTAAGATGTTTTATTCTATCAAGAAGTTCTATGCAAATATACTCCCTTTGAATCTGCCTCACTAACACATCAAAAATTTCCCAAAAATATCACCTAGATTCAAAAATGTTTGTATCCCCATAAAATTCTGAAATTAAAAAAAACTGAATAAAAAATTTTAAAAAAGAATTATTGAAAAAAAGAAGCCAATAAGGCAAGACTTGGGTGCAGAAAAGTGTGAGTCAGGAGACTCAGGTTGCTTAAAGTCTCCTAATTGTAGTATTTTGAGTTTCAATTCCCTCATCTACAATGAGGATGTTACACTAGGTAATCTCTTGGCCTTTTTCTTTGTCTAAACTTGTAGAATTCTTAACAGATCAAGAATTCACTGGGAAATGAATCAAGCCTAAAATAAAATTGAGAAGGTCTTTAATTTTGTGTGTAGGGAAGAACCCTTGTGATATGTTATATAGTCATATGATTTTTGTGAACTTTGCAAAAGAAAGAAATTTTAATTGCAATAACTAAAATATCTGTCTCTGTCACATTTTCCCTTGTGTTGGGAGCAATGGAGAAATGAATATTTTATATTAGTAATTTGGATTTGGATTTCTTCTTTTTTTTTTAAAGGAATCTCAAAATTTTATGAGCCTCAGGCTTCATAAAAACTGGATGTGCCTCTACTTACGATGTCTATGGTTTCTTTCTTCAGTTATCTTCAACATAACAAGATGGTTGAGAATTTCAGCCTATTATATAATAGTAGTAGTAAACATTAGAATAAAAAAACCTCCCTAAACTCCTTTTGGTCCAAAGGTTCTTCTCACCTTTACATGGCAGGAATGTTAGTTCTTTCAGATTCTATGGATCAATATTTGTATCCAAATAGCAATTATAATCCTAGATAGAATTGTAAGAATTGAGAATTGTTTCCCTTTGGTTAGTGGTCTATGTTGCTGTATCTAGAAAAAATATAGTATCCATGGCAACTTGATGTTCAATTTGTAACTTTTGAACACTTTGCCTTTTTACCTTGTTATGATTTATAATCACACTAATGACCTCCCGGTTAGGCATTTTCTGACCATTAATGGCAAGCTTTATTAAAAGCCCCTAGATTCACCTGAGACCACCAGTGCTTTCAACTGGTCATTAATGCCAAGAACATATCCAACCTGAAGGTCATTATTGCTTAAATAATGTCTTGGAAAGTTTTGCAAAGCTAGCAATTAGGTTGGCTTTTAGATAATTTAAAAAAAATCTGTCTAAACACTGCTATCAGACAAAATAACAATTGCAGAAATCCAGGACACTGATAAAACTGAAGAAAAGGTAAAACATTTCTTTTCAGTATGTTGGCCTTTTAAAAATAGATTTGAGATTTTAATGATGTGAATTATATACAGTCTAGAATTATTAACTTCCTTACTCCTCTTTAGTCTCCCATTAAGATTCCACCTGCTCTTCTAGGAACTGTCTGCCCCAGAATGCAAGTCCTGCTGCGTTAATTACCTTGCAAAGTCAAGGGTTTCACTGGCCTGTTTATGGTAATTGCCCTTGCTCCTTTTACAAGTGAGAAGGAGAAGAGAACCAAAAATTAATGTAGAGAGCTCTTGAGTTCTTCTATGAACAATCCACTGGACTCATGTTTTAAAAATTTGAGTCATTCGACAGGTTTTCTTTCTCCTATACAAACAGCACACACTACAGCACAGACAAGAGGCCTTTTAGGCCACAGTATACATTTTTTCCTTTCTGCTGCTGTTGAACCTTTTCACTCACTTCATTGAAACCTCTAATCTGACCCTCACGTTTTTCTTACCAACATATAAAATGTTTGTAAGTTGTTCTCCTTTTAAAAGGGACAACCTTCTGTATACCTTGCTCTCTTCCCAGCAATCCCCTCCTATCGTTCCCTCAAAAGCAAACTTACTAAAACCGTAGGCTGCAATCACCATCTTTATGTCCCTTCCATTCCTCAGCCCGCTGTGGAATGTCCCGCTCCTTTCCGTTCGGCAGCATCGCTCCCGTTACTGCTACCAGTGACATCCTCTTCACGTCTTGCCTTATATGACCTCCAGGATCCACTTTCAACCATTCCACATAGTCTCAATCCTCCTTTTTTACTCACACAAGTATTTATTAATATTACAGTTCCCTTCTCATTACAAAATTCCCTGTGAGTCCCATCCTGATCATCCTTTAAATGCCGGTGTCTATAGAAATCTGTTCTTTCTGCTCTTCTTATTCTACCTGCTTTTCCTGGGTGATTTGTCCTAATTTCATGGGTTAAAATGCCACTTAAGTTCTAACAATACGCGATTTGAACCCCAACTACTTTCCTGTGACCCAGTCCTTTATATTCTTCCATTTCCTGTAAATATATATTTGATTTTTCATTATCAACTTAATATCCATTATGCTAAAAGTATTTTGCGTGTATATGTTCTTCCTCATTGAATATTTCCATCCACCCTCTTACCAAAACTAGAAATAGAGATATTGTCCTCCATTTTGTTTTTTTCATGTTACTCACATCCAATCTCCAAATCTTATAAATTCTCACATTAAGATTTCAAAAATCTGCTCTCTCTAAGAGCCATACCATTGATGTGGCCTTGGTTATATTTCTAACTAGATACAAAGTTTCTACCTGTATACACTAAATCCATTCTCAAACATAGTGATCTTTTAAAAATACAAATCTCATCATGTTCCTCTTCTGTAGAAAATTTTTCAGTGACTTGATATTTGCCCATATGATAAATTTTAAATTTCTTATCATCATTTAAAAACTAAGTCAAATGTTAGAATATTAGCTCCATGAGAATGAATTCCATGTCTTTTTATTTACCATTTTATTCTCAATCTCGATCTAATTAGACCTTACAGCAGGTAGAGTTTGAAGGAATGAAAGTCTTTAAACAGGGCTATTATTATTTCATTATCTAGTTCACTTTATCTGTCTCAACTCTTAGCGAGCTTTCATTTGTATCCTATTTTCCAGCCATTTTGAACTCTTAGGTCTGAAATTTTTTGAATATACCACTTTGAGTAATACTTTTGGGGTTTGCCTCCTTTGTTTGGACTACTCTACACATTGGCTCTGACTACAAATGTTTACTTACCTCTCAAGGTTTGTTGTATGTAATACATCTCCTATGAGGTTTCTGTGAAATGACAACTCAAGTACAATATTTGTATTCTTCTATCCAGTATCTTTAATACTTTATTACACTATTAGAAATATATCTGTTTTACCTATAAAAGTAGTAGATAGTTTATACATTTAATTACCTATTTTGTCAATAAAAGAACATTAGAGCATTCATTCTGATGAACATACTTTTTAATACAAAAAGGACACAATAGAAAATTCTAGATTTTTATTAGGCTAAGAGTTGTTTTATGAATTTTGTGTCAGGCATACACACATGTACACCCACACAAATGATGTATACGTGAACTGCATAGTAAAATATAATATATTTCATACCATGGATATGGTCAAGAAGATTTTAAAAAGTCACACTCAACTGAAATTTCTTTAAAAGTAGGAACTAGATCTATACACCTTTTTAATCCCTAGAATAGAGAACTTTGCCAGGAACATATTATTAATAGTTGCTGAAAAATAATTATTATTAAAATGAATACCCCTTAAAAAAGCATGATTTCCAGAGCCTCTAGTGGTGTCACAGTATGAGGCTAAGGTGAGTTTTCCTCTGTGGTAGACATAAAAATGTCCCTGCAAACTGTTCACACCTGAATCCCTGGAACCTGTACATATGTCACTTTACATGGTAAAAGGGACTTTGTTGATGTGATTAAGGATCTTGAGATGGAAAGTGTTTCCTGGATTATCCAGGTGAGATCAACATATAGTAATCAGAGGGGTCCTTATAAGAAGGAGGTGAGTGGGTCACAGAGAGGAGCTGTGATGATAGAAGGAAAGATTGGAATGATGTGCTTGCAGGTGGAGGAAGGGGCCTGAGCTAAGGGGTGCAGGTAGTCCCCAGAAGCTAGGAAAGTCAATGAAATAAAGTTTCCTCTACAACTTGGGGAAGGCACTAGCCCTGTCAACATTTTGATTATAGCCCGTAAGATCTATTTTGGACTTGTAACTTCTGGAACTGTAAGATAACGCATTTGTATTGTTTTTATTCCACTAAGTTGATGGTAATTTTTTACAGCAGCAATAGGACACTAATATACCATCTTACCCAAAGGAACACCCCACACACCAACCACTGCATATTTCTCTATTTGGAAATGCTAAGCTGAATATTCTGGAGTCTAACCCTAAGTTTCAAAACAACATTTCCTTAGAGGATCTTTTTCCTTAGGGAATCTAGAGGACTCTAGTTGTGCCTCTGGTTTCTCTAGGCCCTGATTTTTAATACATGTGTTACATTGTCCCAAAGGACTGATACAGCCTTGAGAGGAGGGATTACTGTTTACGTAAATCACATAGCACTTTCTCTTAAATATCAAAACACCAACTAATGTTTAATGGTCAATTCTACACATAATTTTTGCCTCAGAAGATATTTATATTCTCCTGGGCAGTGAGTATTTATAAACCAGGATATGACCAAAAGAACCTTAGAGTTTTCAATTTTGAAATCTGGCCCTTGTTATTTTGAAAGAATTTATATTAATATGTCTAATAATTACCATCTTTTAAATTCATGCATGTATAATATTTGCTTTTTTTATTATTTGAATGCTGATTCAATATACAGCCACAGCCATTCTGTCTTTGTAATGCCAAGAGGCTCTCAGTTGTGATCTGTATATAGAATATTATCTTAAATAAAAAGAAACATATTCATAAGATAAGCACCACTCATGAAGAAGAATAAAAGCGAAATGAATATCCATAAGTGGCAAGAGCTGTAAATTGGGAAGAGTCCTGATATAAGCTTAGAATATCAATTGGCATTTCTCCAACAACATGTTATGCAGACTACTATTATCTGAGAAAGATAAAAATTATATGCTTTCTCTTTATTACAAGCTTTATTAACATATGCTTCCATGAACTCCAAATATCTCACCATTTTAAATTTTTCTTTATTATCTGATTGTTTGTATTTGTGGGTTTTTCCCCCCAATGTCCAGTAGCCCCTAATTTTGTCTGAAGTAACCATAATCTGTCTCGTCAGCCTGGCCATTACTGGGTTCTCATCCCAGAACTGAAAAGCAATGATGAAAACCTAACTATCCCCCTTAATTTTGAGAGAAGACAGTTTTTATTCTTTTCCTCAATATCTTCCCACATAGCTAATGCAGTCTTTTCAAAGAGAAGAGCTGGAAATTTGCCATTTTAAATGTTATATATGGGGTTACAGTAATATGCTATTCTTAATATGTGGTATTGGTCTATATACTTAAAGTATTTCTATGATTCTTTAAAGCCTAAACAAAGTACAATTGCTAGACTTTAAGAATGGAATTTGGAATATATGATTGGTCTTTCTAGCAATAAAGAATTGAATCCTTATTCTAAAAAGAATATAAAGGCTAAAATAATATTCGCAAAAATAAAAGTTTGGTTGACCTTTTTGACTTCATTTCAAAACTGTGTGAGCTCTCTAATTGTTCTGTCAGCATTTCTGGCATTGGTTATATCACTACATTATCCCAACATTGTTTGTTGTGCTATGCTGTCTGTATTTGCCACTATGTTATTTTTGACATTAATGTACCACACAAAAAATAAGTAGGAAAGAACAGGTCATTTTTGCAAATGTAATGTAATTTGTTAGCTTCTATGAATTATGTATCAGTCTGGCTATGGTTTTATTAGTATTTGTAGATACAGGGAACAAATGCCTCGTTAATTTTAAAAAATGCTTTTCTGTCCTTATTCTCTACAATAAGGTTTTAACATATGAAACTGACAGTAATGTGAGATCATAGATTATGAAAAAGAAAAACTTATTTAAGTCATAGCAGGTTTCATGTAAGCACTGAACTCTGATTTAGGAGCCCTGGGTTTAAGCCTGTTACTAACTGGACATTATTCCTAGGATTCATAGATATTTTCCCATGGCCCTAAATTTTCTCACGTGAAAAGTAAAATAGTAGTTAATCTACAAGTGACATAGCATGGTACAGTACAAAACACACAGGCTTTGAAGACTGATTTGTGTTTATACATTTCCTGTCATGTAGTAGTTGCATGAAATTGAATGAGATTTTTTTATTTTTTACTTTTCGTGTATTGACTTCCTCATTTTTAATGTGGCTATGTGTATCTATCACTGTGAGAAGTAAATTAAAATTAGATGATGTCTGATTATATCCTATATCTGATGAATTTCTATTATCCACCATCAAAGTTCTTATTATTCTTTCTAGTTCATACAAATATAATAATGATAATAGCAAACACATAGAGCTATTACTATGTGCCAAGTACTAGGCTAAGTAATTTACATACATTACATCACTTACTTTTCATAACAACCTAATGAAGTAGTAACTGTTATTAAAAGCTTAAGTTAATTACCTAAGTCTACTCAACTGGTAAGTGGCAGAGCTGGGACTTGCACACTCATGATCTGGATCTAGAGTCAGTACTCTTCATTGTTATGCTACGCTGGCAACCATGAAATAGTACCTTCTACCATATATTATCATAAACATTGTTTCTAATTTTTAAGTATACGTGATATATTAGAAGTAGAATTTAAATAGATATCAAGAGAACTGGCTTTTGGATTTAGCATGTCAATCACTATCTATGACATGTAACCACTCTCTCCATTTGTAAACCCTAATGATACTTGCCCTCTCAACTTCACAGTTCAACTTAAATAAAATGAGAAAGATAAAATTAAAATTATTTTGGGGGGTTATAAAACAATATTAAAATAAGGAATTTGCAAATGCAATCATGAAATCAAAGTGACACAACTCAGACAATAAATAAATAAATAGATAACCCTTGTTATTAATTATGATCATCCTATCAGTAACACTCATACAAACAAGTTGGTTATATAAAAGACAGGGAATGAACACTTATGTAGCATTTGGATTTGTGGAACTTTGTGTCATCTCATTTAATATTGATACTCAAAAAAAAATATTGCCAGGTCTATACAGTGTTTCTAGAGAAACTCACTTGCCAACTTTCATCAACTAAGAAGGGTTAGACTCAAGATTTGTACTTAAATCCTTTCTCTTTATATTAACTATAAACTCTTTGTTGGAACAGAATCAGGAGAAGACAATGATATTGAACTTAACTTTGAGAAAACTTTTCAAGAGCAAACCGAAATACAATTTTGCCCATTAAAGTTAGATTAACTTTTTTTCTCAAAATACATTTTGGAGGAGCTGAATGTTTCTCATTTTGTATCATGAACAGAAATAAAACAACAGAATTCAAGGAACAAAAGACATTTTGGGAAATGTCTCATAAATTGTCATCATGCTTCTTATCCAGAAATATTATGAATTGGTTTCTGAGTTTTTCCCAGAATTCATCACATATTTTTTCATACATACCATAAAAACTAAAGGCAGGAAGACTTAGGAAGCCCATCTAGCAAGAAGGAGAAGTAGAAAGTGTGATGTAAGAATAGAAGGGAAAAAAGTTAGGTGACAAAGATAAAACAAAAAGTATAAGAGAGTGAGAATTTGTAAGTGATCAAAAGAAGTTAAGCTGGGGCAAAAAATAATTAAGTAACTTCATTTCAGGAGCTTAAAATGCTTTTAAACTTTAAAATTGGCTGTGGAAGTTGTAAGGGTAAAGACAAGTTGTAAGGATGGCAACACGATATATATGAGTCATTTGCCCTTTCTCCCTCATTATTAAGAAGATTTGATAACTTTGTAAAAATTATTTTATTTAAATAGTGGATTTCTTCCTCAGGGATTATTCTTCAAAGAATATGTTACGATGATGACTGTACACCCTAAAGGAAAATGTGACATTATAGAAAAATAGAATCAACTGACTCTTTAAAATGTATTGAATGCAGTCCCTGCTTCAACCTGATTATTATTTCCCATTTGATTTATAATAAAACTTTCAAATCAGTGACAAATATCAGGCTACATCTTGGATCCAATTTGTGGTTCAAGGGACTGCCATAAAAAATAGTCTCCCAGTTTTTAAATGTGATCGTATTTATTAGTTTTGGTGAAAAATGTTCTGGAACACCGCTAGATCATTAGCAATAGTATAATATCTGGTATAAAGTATGATTTATAATGTAGGAAGTACAATCATGGAAGGAGCTAAAAAGAATAAATGAAGAATTGGGGAAAACTGAAATTCAATCGCACTAGAAAACATGGTACCCAGATGAGTAAAGACTGACTTGCTGGACACACATCTGCACATAGTTCATCCTAGAAATATGATGTCCTAGATCTTTGACACCTAGACTAATTCAAGAGTCTATTCATTTAAGGGCTATGTGGTTCAGGAGTACTGTGAATGCTAGTAGATTGAACCATTTGAAGTCACTGATATTTGACAAATTTCAACCTGCAAAATAGTTCCATACTCTACAGATTGCATAGGATTAAACCTGCTTATAGACAGTATATTCTGTTAACAAAAGTTTGGCACTTGTCCCCAAGGCTGCATCAGAAGAATGAGGACAAATGGTTTAAGAAAAAGAAGTTTATTAATTTGCTGGCAAATGAGGATTATGGCTGATTCATGTCTTAAAGTACCATAGTTCTCTCTCTAAACAGAAATACAAACCTTTTAAAAGGCATTTTCAGCTTGGCGCTATTGCTGTTTAACTATGGTTGATGGTTCTAATTGACCCCAACTCTGGCAAAGACAATCTCATGACCTCTGCCTGGACAATTCCACTGAGACTTCTCCTGTGGTACAAAGAACAAAGGTCACTGCCCTGCCCCTTTGATTATAGGCCTCCTGCAGGGATGCAACTTTTAATTCCCAAAAAGAGTGAGGGAGGATTTTAAAAAGATAGCTTGAAATACATTTTACCCTTTTTCAGGCCATTTCCTCTGTTACACTTTGATTCTAGCTTGAAAGTGGTAGGAAAGCAGAGGCAGAAATAATCCACTCAAAATGGAAAGGTGTTACGTTAGTGTATGAAAAGAAGATGTCATATAATAAAAAAGAAAATGAGCCACATTCTTTTCCCTTATTGTACAAGAAAAGAAACAATTTAATTTTGGAATTTTTTATAAAACAATAAAACTAATAACCATGACATTTGAAATACCCTTGCCAAGGTTTTACTGAGTCTGTTCCAACTGCAGCAAGTTTTTAAAAAGGAATGATTAGTTATCTTGGTCCATGTAAATCAGTCCTCTTCTCCTTTCAAAAATATGCACATTCTGACTTAATTTTAGATGGCTGCCCTGTAGGAACCAAAAAAGAGAATGTAAGTGTTTAGTAGAGGTTAAGTGACTGTAAGTAACCATTTGCAAATATTTTTACTTAAGGAAATATAAATTGGGGAGATACCACAGCATATCCAATCCCACTGTAGGATTCAGGAAGAAGGATGTGCTCTCTTTCAATCTTGTCGTACTTGAAAAGTACAATTGAATACAATAGCTGCCATGTTGCAAGTCCCAATAGAATAGTAGTTATGCTACTCAACCAAAATATTTGTTAACACTAGGAATGACTTCTAGTTTTAATCCTCCAAAAGGATGGTAAAACAGTTTTATGGAAAACATGAGAAATGTTATACAAGGCAAAACATGCTACTTTGATTATCTCAGACACAATAAATGGGCTAATTTGTACTTTAAAAGCTTCCTGTAGCACATTCTGTACTGATGACTTTGAATTCCAGCCACCTTTGCATATCAGCTTTGGAAGTGCTCAGGCCTATGGCCATTTGTTCAGATTAGGTCTGTCTTCCGTAGATAAGTCTCTCAGGTAAATTGGAACACAAGGTGGAAAATGTAATCCTTTTGATGATCTTAAATTAGGAAATATTTCTTGCCCAATTAATTAATGCTGTTCTTTTTAATTTTCTGTTTAAGATTTGTCTTATTTTTTCACATGTTTAGACTCCAATAGGTAGCTTCGATATTTTTTTTTCCCAATTGTGCTTGGTAAGAGACACTTCTGAGGAGAAAGCTGCTCATTTGTTAAATGAATGTCAGGTAAAAACTTATCTCTGAGATAAAAGAGTGATGGTTAAAACACTAGTCTTGGGGCAATTAGACTTTGGTAACAGTCCCCAAACTCTATTTGCTAATTGTTTAAACTCTCTACATCTCAATTCATTTCCTTGAAGGATTAACAATAGTAACACTTTCCTAGAATTTTTATGAAGAATGAATGAAATTATACATGTAAAATGATTCGTATAGTACTTGTTCCTTTAGGGGTGAGGAGGAAACTTTCCCTTCTGCTTAAAAGTTCTCTGTATGATCAACTACAATTAAGGCAGATTAATAAGAGGAAGCAGTTTATTTACTGTGCACATGGGCAGAATCACAGAGTGATTATCCAAGATCCCAGTGGGATCCAGATATTTTATACCTATATTTTAGAGGGGAGAGGGAGATGAGGACTGTAGATAATTCTGTATAGGAGTAATAAATGGTTTCTAGGGAGGAGGAATGGATGGGGAAAAACAGATTGACTTGTATATTAACCTGAGAGACAAGCACTATATTTGAAATGTTTGGGCCAGGTCTGATTGCAATCTTGATCTTCTTTTCCTGCAATATATTGAGATAACAGGGAGAGGAAGAGAAGTCAGTTGTTCTTTTGATGGATCAGTCAGGTTTATGCAAGAAGAGGGAAAGCCCCCCTGCCAATGACTTTTGATCTCAAAAAGCCCTTAATTCAAAATATTCTTTATACCAAGGAGTTATATTTTGTGGTGAAATTTCCTGAGCTCCTTCAGTCCATAGATATTTGTGTTCTTGTTATTTAGGTTTATTGGTGTGTCTTCTTACCTCTACAAGGATGTAACAAACTCTCCTGGAGGGGAGACAAAGAAAGCTTGAATATAACGTTTAGTTATTGAGAATTTATCCTGAATGAGCTGTTTCAAAAGGAAATGAAAATGTTTAAATCACAAGAAGCTTAGTTTTAGTTAGTTGGAAAACTTTGGGAGAAGAGGAAATAAGTCATAGAACATTAAAATTTCGTTTCATTACCACATTAAGCCTGTCACTGTTTAATTTGTGTTCCCTCCTTTTATTTAAAGGGGATTTTGTATCATTTATTCAGAAAACATTTATAGACATTTCTATATATTTGGTGGACAATTCTATGTTCAATAAAAATAGACCGAAGTGATCTCAGATTTTACGTTTTAATTAGAGAATAAGACATGCACACATTCCCTTATCCAAATTAAAGTACTCATGGAAAGAAGGAAATAACTTTAATACAAAAGAAACACCAACATTGAAAGCCAGCATGAAACAAATGATTCAAAGAACTAAGGTACTCATGAGAAAGTAGAGAAAACTATTCTTTTAGCTTTCTCAAAAAAAAAAGAAGTTTGTATGTAGAAATTGATGCAAGACTGGCTACATAGTTACATAGTTTAAGAGCTCAGTGCAAAAGGAAAATATAGAATTTCTTGTTAAAAAATTATCTAGAATTTCACAATGGCATTAGAAGAACATTAAACCAAGCATGGGCTCTTCTGAGCACAGAGTCCTATACAACTGCACATGTCTCCTACACATGAAGCTGGTCCAGCATTGAGTAGGACTCAGAACTTAAGACAAGGCTTGATTAGTTAGAGCAGATATTTCAGGTAGAAAAGAGTGTCAGTTTGAGTCCTCTGAGAATCAGAAACTGAGACAAAGTTATGTGTACAAGAGGGTTATGGATGGGGGTCAGGTGGAGTGGAGAACAATGCCTGTGAAGGATAAAGTTGGAGGAAGCAGGATTGAACAGGAAAACCCTTCCAGTTAGGAAGATCTGACACTGTGGAAGGAAAGAGGATGGAAAGAAAAACTGTGCAAGGAGAGGTTCTGATTGTAATGCAGATCTGACAAAGTTGCAGCCAAACCAGCAGAAACCTTCAAAGCAGGTGGCCCATGAGAGGGGCGCTAGGACAGTTGGAAATGGCCAAGCTTACTCATTGGCTAGGGGCTTCCTGGGAAGAAGACGGCATTGATTCTAATGCTGTGGTGGATGATGAATGTGCTGTAGCTGGAAGCTGTCAACTAACTGCACTGCTCACCATGGAATGTGTTACGGAAAACTTGGCACTTGTCCACGAGGCCAAATCAGAAGAACGAGGATAGAACGGTTTGAGGAGGAGGAAAGAGAATTTTCATTACTTTGCCAACAAAGGAGGAAAAATGGTAGAACTCATCTCAAAATCCAAATTTCCTAAACATACGCAGAAATACAGAACTTTTAAAGGGAGGGCCCCTCAGTTCTAGGCTATTCTGGTTAACTATTCTAATCATCCCATCTGTACCAAAGACAAAGACTGAGAACTCACCAGCCACCCACCTGGGGGGCTGGTACCACCTGGGATGGAATTATCTCTTTTAACAAAAGACTTAGCCTGCCTCAGGGATGCAGGCTAGGCTACAGTTCCGAAAAAGAGTGGAGGAAGTTTTAAAGAGACAGAAAATCTTTTTTTTTTTTTTTTCCTTCAGGCCCTTCCCTCTGTCACAAATTCCCCACTCTCAATTTTACACTTCCGTGTCTATGGGAGGAGGGACGACCACTCTGTTACAAATGCATGTTCTGTTGGGAAAGGAGATCTGGAAGGGGCTCCCTGCTGCTGTCATGGGGACCAGCATCAGAACTTTTCCAAGTGAAAGAGAATTAAAGAAGGAATTGAAGCTCCAAATCTTGTTTCAACTCTAATAAAAATTGTTATATTTATCTATTACTTTATGATTTTCAAATCCTTTCACATTCATATTTCTAACTTCATCATAAAATTATTTGTTGCCAAAAGGTTTAAGAGTAAATGCATCGGTTTCAGGTTGCTGTTTGACTCTCTTCTACATTTTCCAGCAGGGAGGCTGACAGTGCTGCGAAAGGGTTATGTCCTATTCGGAGCATTGCTTTGCCATCTCCCTTATCACATTGGGCTATCCTGAACATTTCTTTCACATGAATTATACATATGTGCAAATTTCAGCAGATTTCAGCAGAAAAGTAATTTAGAAATTGCCCAGTCTACGTTCTTTAAAAATGTTATTTTTCTCTTCTCTTTCACCTGATAATCAAAAAACCAATCTTGTGGTGCAAAATAATTTTAAAGGTTTCTAATGCATTCATTCATGCAATCATTTAATCACACATTTATTGGGGTCTAGTATGCATCAGATATAAGTGATAAAATGATGAACAGTAATAGTACACAGCCTCTGATTTTTAGTACAGTGATTTTTGTGCTTCAATTTGTATAATTATTATAGAATCTATTAAAATACAGATTCCTGGGCCTCAACTTCAGAAATTTTATCCAGTAAATTTGAGATTTGATCTATGAATCTGTAATCACCAGAAGCACCCCAAGGACTTTTGATAAATATAGCTCTCAGAGAACTGTTTGAATATACTTTACTATTGATTGAAGGAGACGTTTTAAAATATAGTAATTCAGTTAATGCTATGCATGGTAAGCTGAATAATGCTCCTCAAAGATGTCCATGTCCTGATCCCAGGAACCTAGAAGTATGTCATCTTACATGACAAAAGGGGATTTTGCAGGTATGATTAATAAGGATGTTGTGATGGAAAGATTATTCTGGATTATCTGGGTGGGCCCAAAACAATCAGAAGCATCCTAATAAGCAGGAGACAATTACATCAGAGTCAGGACAGGAAGGTGTAATTACAGAAGCAGAGGGTCAGAGTCAAAGAAGGATTTAAACACTATACTGACGGTCTTGAAGGTGGAGCAAGGAGCCAAAAGCCAAAAATTGAAGTGGAAACAGATTGCTAACCCCTTATGTCCTCCAAAGGAGTATTGTCCTGGCAACACCTTGATTTTGACACAATGAAACCAATTTCGGACTTCTGATCTCCAGAACTGTACGATAATAAATTTGTGTTATTTTAGGTCACTAAGTTTGTGGTAATTTGTTATAGCAGCAATATACTAAGAAATACATAAAACAGAATGGGGTCATGGAGAAGGGAATACTTAACTGATTTCAATGAACTCAGCCTGTGTTTTGCATGTTTGGAGTGAATGGCATTAAGAAATTTCAAAATCAAAAAATTGACAGCATTATGTCTTGCATGAGTTGGAATTGTTAGATGTACAAAATAGTGCAAACATATTTAAGGTAGAGGAAACATTTACAAATGATGGAGCAGAGAACAGGCCAGGAGCTTTTGGGGAATTGTAGTTTGAGTGGCAGGGGCATAGTATGCATGCAAATAAGCCAGGGAAAGTAGACAGGGGCCAAATTAAGAAAGATGTGAATTACGTGTTAAATATTTTGCTTTTATTTTATCCTGAAGTGGATAAGATTGAAAGATTTTAAAGATTAACACAACAGGATTGTAGTTGTGCTATAATTATGGACTCTAGAAGTTATCTGGACAATGACTGAAATAGATCAAATTCTGCTGAAGCTCTCCAGGTGAAAAATGTAGAGGAATTAAGACATCCTTGGTGAGGATTGAGAGAAGTAGTTTTAATTTACACTTTCAGAAACCCTATGAACTGCCCTACATGTGAGAAACAAAATAACACATTCTCAACTATAAGATAGGAGTCATATCTTTATACTGAATTTTAACTTTCTTTCTAGATTTTCTGATTGCAAAGTTCTGGACACATTGATAAATCTTGAACTCTGTGTGTGTGTGTGTGTGTGTGTGTGCGCGCGCGCACATGCGTTCACACACATGCACATGAGAGAACATACTTGAATACACATAAACATTTGATTTTAGCTATTGTTTTAAAGATATTTAATCTGTCTCTTGGGTAAGGGGCAATAACAGGAAATATTTAGAAAATGGAATTGACAGAGTTGGAAAAATAGATTTTGAATGTGAGGAAGTGAAATATAGAATACAGATGTTTTACTTTTGTTTTCCCATCAAGAGGTACCTCAGGTAAAATAAGAGCCAGATTAAAGATTGTCTGCTAGATTTGAATTCTAGAATCATAATTTGTTGAAAACACTTTTAGTGGAAGAGTGAGAAAAGTCAAATTGTATTGGACTGAGAAAAAATTGAGATGAATTGAGAACGTAGTGACTGTGGGCTTATGATAATTAATTTTTTATGTGTCAACCTGAACGGATCAGGGATGCTCAGATATCTGGCTAGTCATTATTTTGGAGTGTGTCTGTAAGGGTGTTTTTGGAAGAAGCTAGCATTTGAATTGGTAGACTGAGTAAAGCAGATTGCCCTCACTAATGTGGGTGTGTCATTATCCAACCAGTTGAGGGCCTGAATAGAACAAAAAGGTGGAAGAAAGGATTCAGGGGCTCTCTGCCTGACTGCTAGAGTTAGGAGCCAGGACATCAGCTTTCAGGCCTTCACATCTGGACTGGAATCTACCCCATAGGCACTCCAGCTCTCAGGCCTTCAAACTACACCAAGAGCTTCCCTGGGTCTCCAGCTTGCATGTAACTGATCGTGAACTTCTCATCCTCCACAATTGCTTATTTATAAAGTAAGATATTTTACTTTATAAAAATCATATATAATAAATATGTATAATAAATACACATGAAATATATATAATAAATATATGTAGGGATACAAATAAAATAAATATATATATATGAGATATATATATACATATATATATGTAGATAGATAGATAGATAGATATCTCCCATATTGGTCTGTTTCTCTGGAAAACCCTGACAAATACAGGGCTCTAATACAGGATTGTCCCTGACACGGGATCAGCCTATTTCTGATAATGGTGAAGTCTTTCTATAAATACTTATTTTGTTGCTAGATAGCTTTAATTTTATTGAGTTAAGCTATTCTTTTTAGCTTTAGTGAATAAATTTAATCCCACATTTAAATATATGAATACTTGAGGAGAATTATTATAGCCTCTTTTAGTCACTCTTTAATAGCTTTGTTGAAATATAAATCACATACTATATAATTTACTCATTTAAATTATACAATTAAATGCTTTTTAGTATATTCACAGAATTGTGCAACCAATACTATAATACAATTAATTTTAGAATATTTTTGTCACTCACAAAGTTCTCTGGTGCCCTTCAGCTATTACCACCCATCTACCCATCCCTCTGAGCTTTAGGCAACCACTAATCTATTATACTTTCTGTTTCCATAAATTTGCTTATTCTGAACATTTCATATAAATGGAATCATTTAATATGTCATCTTTTGTGACTGGCTTCTCTTTTGTAACAAAATGTTTTCAAGGTTCATCCATGTTGTACCATACATCAATACTTCATTTCTTTTTATGGCAGAATAATATTCTATCACATGGATATATCACATCTTGTTTTTCCATTTCCCTGATGGATACTTAGCTTTTTTCCATTTCTAATGATAATGAAAAATGTTCTGTAAACATCTGTACACAAGTTTTTCTGTGAACATATATTTTCATTTCTCTTGAGTATATGTAAGAATGGAATTGTTTGGTCATATAGTATGTATATATTTAGATATTTGAGGAATTTCCAGACTATTTTTCCAAAGAGGCTACACCATTTTACATTCCCACCTTCAATAGAACCTTCAAATATTCCATCCTTGCGAGCGCTTCTTATTATCTGACTTTTTGATTATAGCCATTGTAGTACGTGCCAAGCGGTATTTTATTGTGGTTTTGTTTTACATTTTGCTGATGACTAATGATGTTAAGTATCTTTTCAATTGCTTATTATCTGTTTGCTTATGTTCTTTGGAAAAATATCTGTTCAGCTCCACTGCCGTTTTTAATTGGGTTACTTATTTTTTATTACTGCATTGTAGGAGCTCTTAATGTACATCAGATAGAAATTCTTTACCAGATACATGATTTTAAAATAATTTTTCCCATTTTGTGAGCTTTCTTTTTGCATACTTTTTTGAAATACTTTAGTTTTTAATTCTAATGAAGTCCAATTTATCTATTTTTTGTTGCTTATGTTTTTGGTTCCATATCTAAAAATTCATTGAAAAATTTAATGTCACAATTTACCCCTATGTTTTCTTCTAAGAATTTTACAGTTTTAATTTTATATGTAGGTTTCTGACTCATTGATATCTTTGTATATCATGTAATGTAAGTGTCCAAACTCATTCTTTTGTACTTTTATGTATACATCTAATTTCCCCAGCACCATTTACTTAAAAAGGATGTTCTTTCCCCCACTGAATTGTATTGGCACACTTTTTGAAAATTAATTGACCCTAAATATGTAAATTTATTTGTGAAATCTGAATTCTATTCCATTTATCTATATATCTATCTTCATGCCAGTACCACCCTCTCTAGATTATCATTGACTATTATTTATGTTACTTCTTAATAATTACTATGAGCTCTTTTCTTATGTGCTATAATTCAAATCTATTTACAATTTTGATTTCTTTACCCAGGAAGTGCTGGAGTTTGTCATTGTCATTGTTAGAATATGGAATCCAAACACAAACCCAATAAAGAAAGCAAATTGAGCGCTAACTCACAATTTGTCATAATTAAGCAGACCTTATTTCCCCAAGAGCATACTTAAGGTACTTAGGCTCAAGTAATAAGGTCAATCTTAAGAGAGGTGGAGATTGATCTTGAAGAGACACGGACTAACACAGCAAAACGGCAAAGGAGAGGAAGTTAAAGAAATAGCCATGTCAATAAGCCATTTCTATTATTTATGATCTGGCCTCAAAGTCAGAGGAAATGGTAGAGATGGAGAAAGGTGGAAGAGAAAGGAGGTAAAGCTTTGGCAAGTTTATAACACAAGGTATCAGTCAATTTTTTTTTGTAATAAATCTCAGTAGAGAAGGGAAATATCTTTAAAGTAAGAAAATGAAGTAACTTTTTACATAGCCTAAGTGTTACTCCACATACCCTGTATCAACTCTGCCAACTACCCACCCCCCCACACACACAAAGGAAAAGATAAATTTATGTTTCAAAAATTCACACAAAACAAATTGAGAAGTAAATATATATAATTTTTTATAAATAACTATGGGAGACAAAAAAAAAGGACATCCACCATTTTCATAATTGTGCTTGAATAGAAAATGTGAAACAGGAAAAAATACCAAAATATCTCCCTTGGAAGAAAGTTTTTTTGACATAAAAAAGGACGGGAAAATAAACATTCATACTAAAGCTTATCCCAATATAATAATCTAAATTAATGGGAAAAACAGATTTTAAAAAGTTTGTTATAGGCCAGTTGCGGTGGCTCACACCTGCAGTCCTGGCTACTCTGGAAGCTGAAGAGGGAGGATGCCTTGAGCTCAGGAGTTTGAAGTTACAGTGAGCTATGATCACACCACTATGCTCCAGCAGCCTGGGCAACAAAGCAAAGCTCTGTCTCAAAAAAAAAAAAAAGTTATTTATAAAAAAGAATAAAAATTGTCTTAAAATTTCTTCACATATCACATAGTAGTATAAAACAGTATAGAATGTTCTGATGTAGGCAGTGATGCTATGCTGTAACTTTATACCTACCTACCTAGCCAAAATGTTCTTCAAGGTAGCAAAGAATATATTCTTTAAAATCTAATAATTCAGCATATAAGGTACCCATGCACCTATCTTGAATAATCAACTTGATAATTAATAAAAATAAAGAGTTCAAGAATAAAAAAGCGATATTAGAACCTTGGTGGTGACTATTGATTTCTTTATATAATAATGAAAAAAATAAAATTATAAAACATTTAAAAAATATTTTAATATTTGAAATGTAATCTCTGATGTGACATATAATCAATGATATAATAAAAAATGGAATTTACATAAAAGTAGAAGTTTGATAAAGCGTAAGTGGACTAATGTGCTCATCATTTAGAACAGGAGATAGAGACTGTCTAGTATGGAAATAATTAGCCAAAAATTAGTGAAAAGATCCTAATTTTTTAAATAATGTTTTCTTCATTTTAAACAAAATGATATTTTTTATTTTTCAGTAATTAATTTACTAAAATTTTTAATTATGCAGTAATTATTATTTCCATTCGTAAAAACAAATCTAAAGTACAATTTTTATAGGCAGATTTTTTCCTTTTTCTTGTTTAAATACTAGAAAAACATGTATTTTTTTAATTAAAAAATATCAATTATAGCCGATATTTTCCCTAAAACTATCTTTATCACTTTGACTCACTATTCACATGCATAAACAGACACAAATACTGTAATTTCTGGAAAGATTATTATCATATGCTAAATCTGATGTGTTATAGAATTTGGAGAAATTTATTGTGGTATTACTCAAAAACTTTTACAATTAACATAAATCATGTTTGGAAGAAAACTATGGTCAGTATTCTTAAGAGATATAGAAATTTTTGTGAATTAGCTAGTTCATTACTTAAATTATTGGATACCAATCATTATTCTTCCCTTTCTATTGACTTGATTCTTATCATCTTTTTTGTTTGTTTGTTTGTTTGTTTTTATTTCAGCATATTATGGGGGTACAGATGTTTAGGTTACGTATGATCTTTAATCTCCAATTTATCTGTTTTACTCTATTTTTTTGCCAATACTTAGTATATGACCCTTTTCTCACTTTTATTAGCTCTGTTTCTTTGCTGTCTTCTCTCTTTGAGGTGTTCAAGGTTGTTTATATATCTTTGTATCTCTCGTACCTAAAAAAATGGTTGCACAGAACAGGTATTAAACATATGTTTACTTAACTGAGCTTCCTCCAATGACTGGGACTACCCAAGACTTTTTTTTTTTCTTTTTTGTTTCCTGTACATCTCTGAGTCCCCATGATTTCTTTCCCCAGAAATAGGATTTGGTGAAATAATGTAATATCACAATTTAAATGTTATTAATTTTTGAATGATACTTTCATTTTATACATTTTCATGCATTTCAAAGAAATGTTCAAAGAGATGTTTATGTCTCTTTGAGTGAATAGGGAGTGAATGATAAAGTGAGAAAGTTTCAAGATTATAATATTTCCTACTTTTATTCTTTCTAGTATTTCTCATTGTTATGTAATAAAGAGTTACAACCTTCTACTCTCCTTAATGTTGAAGCCACATTGAGAATATTACAATTTCTACTAAATGCAATCTAGATATAGGATTTTTTTATTAAGCCTCATCTCACTGATTTTCCAGGGAAAGTCCACTATCTTAAGTCCTTATCCTTCAATAGTACCACCAAACTGCAGTCTTATAGAATGCAGTGGCTGGAATCTCATGATTTATAAAAATATGATGGTTCAATGCAATAAGTACTCTTTTGTAAGTAATAATGAGAAAATGCACACACACGTGAATAGACACGATGGCATGCATGTGATTTTCTGTTATAACTAGGACCATGTTAAAGGAGGTTTAACATTAATGATACAGACGAATAGAAATTCACATCGTCTATTCTTCCATAACAGCTGTCTTACCTGTATCACTTTATTTACACCCCAAACTAGATAGTGAGCTCTCTGCAGCTTCAGGCCATGTTTTATTCATTTCTGAATTCTAACAAAAAATATATTCCTATGTACATAGCAGATGCTTAGTAAATATTTGAATTAATAGTATATGTATAAACAAATGAATGGATGAATGAATTTATCCACAAACATCTGCCTAGTCTACAAAACCTGTATTGTGTCCAGTTCCATGTTTTGTTCAGTCAGCTTTCCAATGGCTACACCCTGGCTATATGTTTTGGCACTTAGTAATACCCACTTTTCTTTATCAGTGCACTTACTGTATAAATGGCCCTTCAATTTTTTTTATCTTTAATTTAGAAGTCTTTATAAATGGAATAAAGGTGGTCATGGCCCATATTCCCAGTAACTACACTCTTCCTTTTATAAGAAAGATAGTTTCCAGACAGTGATGGAAAAACTACTATTTTCTGAAAAAGGCAAATTTGGGTAAAATTTAATATTTATATCAGTTACAAAATATGACAGACTAAAGAAATCTCTTAGAATATTCTAAATTTTCTTGCATTCATTAGGTTTCTGAATGGGGTATACATCTCCAAATCTTTTATATAATTTTATTAACAGTTGTCCAGATAACTTCATTATGAAAAAGTCCCATTGGTAAACTGAACCAAAATTAAATACATAATTGAATGTGTTTTTCTCATCTCGTAACTTGATTTTATTTTATCCTAACAAATGCACATTAATATCAGCTTCTTTAAAAGTTTAATAAATAAAAATTCAGCAGTTACTGAAAAATAACGTTTTACAAGGAGTCAGAAGACAAAACAAATATTCCTTTTATTTATTTAATTATGTAATTGAAAAAAACATTTTAAATAACTTTAAGTTATTAATTCCAAAACTGTTCTATGAATTCCTTAATTCACTATACCCACAATTTATCCATAATGTAA
The DNA here is from genome assembly GCA_963575035.1 of Avahi laniger. Lineage (NCBI taxonomy): Eukaryota > Metazoa > Chordata > Mammalia > Primates > Indriidae > Avahi > Avahi laniger. The sequence goes on along the minus strand of CAUYSK010038276.1, from coordinate 6,015 downwards.
TATTATAATCCATAATGTAATTTTACAATGATTTTATAATATATGTATATCTTATATCTATACATAAACGTACATATCTTTGCTCTTATTAAACAAACAAATGGGATCATATTCTACTGTGAGAAATTTTTGTATTGATCAGAATTTTCAAAGAAAACATAAAGGGAAGATTTTATTAGCAGACTTGTGTTGATGAATTAAAGTAATATTTGATCATTTTTCAGCATTGTCATTCCAAGATTAAAATTGCAAACTCTATGAGTCTATGACAGTGTGATTTACAAATGTCTATAGAACTAAATAATTAACAAAAACTCAAAAATATTCTGCTTGCTAGATGTTTAATTCAGCCAGTAATTTCACTAACATGGACATAGTGTTTTATCTCCACAAGGAAATGTAATCACATGCATTACTCTAGACCACGTCTCCTTCTGTTGGCAAAATGAATTAGAAACACGTACATTAACAGATTGCAGATTACCTGTAGCCATGAGATTTACTGTCTCCTTTCCAGACAGGCGACAGGGTCAGCCCCTCTATTAATGAAGCCATATTTAACACATCGGGGTATTTCTAAAGCAAAGAATAAGGGCCATCTTATACAGCATTTTTATTAAAGTGATGTAAGCCTTTGAGTTAGTTAGAAAATTTTAACTCTGTATTGTGGTTTTAAACTATTGAAAGAGTATTAAAAACATTCTTGAAATCAATTTTTTACTGAAGGAAAAAACACATATTTGAAATCTGTTCTTTGTGAACTTATATTTCTCTTGAATATTTTATACATGGAGTGCTAATAACTAAAGATTGAAATTATAAAAAAAAGAATTACAAAACTAAATTCACATATGTCAAATACATGTACTATTCACATATACATATATATTATACATGCATACATTTGATTGTATTAAACAAATGTGATCATATTCTATGAGAAATATGCATATTTGTGTGTGTATTTCTTACACATACTTAGGAAAATACAGAAGAAACATACACAAAATGTAAATAAAAATTACTTCTGGATAACATAAATTTAAATATTTCATATTTTACAGTTATAAAATTATCATAAATTACTTTTGAAATCAGAAAAATGACATAAGAAATTCCATAAAAATAAGAAATAAATATATTTCCCTTAAAAAAGTTTGCAAGCACTTTAATTTATATGCTCTCATTGAAGTAATAAAAGTAAGATTTATTCTAGACCCACTTTGTGCTAAAGAGGTGTCTCGACAAAATCCAACATGGAGAATCATGATTTGAAGTTTCTATTACCGATATGACAGTCCATGCAAAAACAATGAAAATTGTAGATTTGATTCACTGACACACAATTCTGATTTTTTTTGACCTGAAATACTACCACCAAGAGAACATAAATAAAAATCAAAATAAAACTAAGAAAAACAGAAATTGGGATCTGGTATAACAGAATACATCTAATTTCTCTTGCGTTAATTATACAACTATTTTTATTTGCCATTTTGTAGCCACTTGAGGAAAATTTTATTATATATCTTGGAGCATTTTTACATCGTTTAAAAATACTTTATGTTCCTCGTAGACCAGGCATGTGTTGAGACCTTGGCAATCCCTGGTGCGGACCCTAAATGCCCTTGTGGCTCCATGAACCATAACCTGTACCTTACGTCATACACAAAAATAATACAAATGGGTCATAGACCTAAATGTACAATATAAGACCATAAAACTTCTAAAAAGCATAGAAAATCTTTGTCACAAAGATTTCTTTGATGTAACTTAAAAAGCAAGAAGTACGAAAAAGAAGGTAAATTGAACTTTGTCAAAACTAAAACTTTGGGTTTTTAGAAGACACTATTAAGAAAATGAAAGACAAAACCACAGATTGGAAAAATGTTTGCAAAACACACAACTGATAAAGAATTGGTATCCAGATACATAAAGACCCATTACATCTCAATAATATTGTAAGAAGACACACAACACAATATAGAAATGGGTAAATGACTTTAACAGATGCTTAAAATAAATACACACAAAACATAAATATCTACATAAAGAAGATACTCGTCATCACATCATTAGGGAAGTGTAAGTTAAAATCAAAATGAGATACTAATGCTTACCTATTAATGACTAAAATAACATTAATATAAAAATAATAATACCTGAAAATATCAAGTGATGACAAGAAGGTGGAGCAACTGAACTCACATAGTTTGTGGAAATACAAATGGTATAGCCACTTTGGAAAACAGATTGATAGTTTCATATAAAGTAAAACATATGTTTACCATATGAACCAGTAGTCCAATATCCAGATATTTGCCTAAGGGAAATGTATGTCTAAAAATATATGCAGCAGCTTAATTTATAATTGCAAAAATTGGAAGCAACCCAATTATCTATCAACTGATGTTTATGTGTAAACAAATGTGGCATTTCTATAGAATGAAATATAATTCAGCATGGCAATAAAAGGCAATGAACTATGGTTACAGGAAATGACATGATGACCATCAGATGCATTATGATAAGTGTAAGAAGTCTGACTCAGAAAGCACATACTCTATAATTATGTTTATATGACATTCTGGAAGAGATTGACTTCAAAGCGTTCTTTTTAGGGTGATGAGAGTGTTCTATACCTTGATTGTACTGGTGGTCACTCAACTTTGAGCATTTGTCCAAGTTAATTAAAATGAACACACAAAAATATTGAATTTTATTTCATGTGAATTATACCTCAATAAGCCTAATTTTAAAATATAGGCTCCAAGGAAATGGATATATCACTAACTATAATTAAATATGGTGAAATCATAAATATTCAGTTTTGTTCTGTGGCTTTGTCTTACAATTTATTCTGTAACTAAATTTGGGTGGAGTTTTTCTTTGTTTTTTGTTTTGTTTTTAACAGTTCCTAGAGATTGGTGCATACACTTTATTAATTAATTTATTTATTTTTGCACCTTCTATTCTCTAAACAATTTATTAACAGCAACTTTCTTGATGGGTCCTTTCTTAGGAGAAATTATGTAACTTAATTTCTTGCTGCCCTTACATATATGTCAAGTTGGAATGATGTACACAGATCTTTTTCTGGACATCTTTCAATTTTCTGTGGTCACTATTTCATCTGAGAGAATATATCATAACAGCCTTAGTTTCCATCAGCAAATTTCCAAGATGAAGAAAGCTGATCTGCCATCAAAACTTCTGGAAAGTCCTGGGGAATTACTGCTGAAATAACCTGTACTTACTTTTATTCATTACTGCTTATATTATTTCCTATATAAAGGTAGCTTGGAAAATCCACATTATGCTAATGTGTGGGTTGTGAATGAAATTTAATTTTGTCAGACACAATATTTTATCCCATAAGCAAAAAATGGATTTAATCAAACATTATTTATTCCACACAGGAAACCCATTTCATCATTGAACATATTTTAGACACTTAACATTGCAGTCCCTCTAACCCATGATTTAATATTATGTACGGCCTGTTAAAGAAAAAAACTTTCATTACGTTAAAGTGAAAGTCCACTGCTTCCTGCCACTTAACTAAAAAGAGTATTCAGTATATTGTAATCTCAACTAAATATATCATTTCTTTTCTCTTGACATAAAATCATACCTAAAATTTACATTCCAAGTTGACCATTACTTCTGATCTTTAAATCACATAGCAAGCTATTTACAACTAAATCAGAGTTGCTTACATATAACAAATTGTGTACATATAATATGCAAATATGTGTGTGTGGTGACTATTGCTATTTTTTTCCCTTATATGTTACTCTACAATTAAAAATAAATAAGTTTCAGCTTTCCACCCCAAAATGACGTTATAGGTTCCTACTCCTGCTTTCAGTTGATATGTCTTTCACACTGACTTCTAACAAACCTTTCTAACCTGAAATGCATTGGCATGACGTTAGAAAGGGGGAATATTTTGAAATGTTGTGGGGTTACACTATATAGAACATTTCTCATTTTTAGCCTAGGAATAGTGTGAAACTAATATCATTCTTTCGTTTCCTTTTTTGGTACCTTCCTGAAATTTTAGACCAGTTAAGAAGTAAAACAGGCTCACTTTGTAAGCATATGGTAAAATAATACACAATCTTGGGATCTAATTCAATCTAACTTTTAATTTGCTTTTGAAATTTTACTTCTATTATTTAAGGTGCCATATTAACAATGAACAAAATCCAGGGTAAATCAGAGTTTCTTTATCTTTGAGTTTGGGATGGAGTACAGGATACAAACGCTTAGATCTTTAAGTTTTATACTCACAAAGAGTTGTAGCAAAAGATCATATTGAATTTGAAATCTGAGTGAAATGAATAAGCAACCTTAGGAAAGCCTGAGGTGAAGAGAATTCCAAGCTGAGAAAACGTCACTGCAAAAGATCTAATACAAGAACAAGTTTACTATAAATATTTTATTTTTCAAATGGTTTAGTCAGGAGGCAATTGACAGAGGTGGATATTATTTCAAACATTTGAAGTTCAACATCCCTGTTTATGAACCAGAAAAGACCTTGAGATTTTCTCCCACCTTTTCATATTTATTTTTTAGTGGTTGCAAAGGTCCACTTCCTACTATGTCAAACCAAATGAATCTTATTTTTAGTCTTACCGGAGTCCTAAGGACCTGCGCATGAAAAGACTTTAGCAAACTTACCGGCTTTTGTGGAACTTCCAGTTGTTTTAGGTTCAGGAAATCCATATTCTCGCCTATAAGGTCTTCTTCTACTAGATGTTTTCCTCTACTCTTTGGAAAAAGAAAAGGGAGTAAAAGGAAGGAAGGAAAGAAGGAAGGAAATACCACCCAAATGAGAACATACAAAGGCTATTTATTCAGAGCTTTCTATAACAAGAGAGTCAACTACCATCACTTGCATTAAGCAAAGATAAAAAGGTAGGTGGAAGGGTGGGACAGCTTTATATTGGAGGGAAAAAGGGTAAGTTTTAGGTATGTCCTGCTCAGAGGTTGCTGACATGGAGAAGACAGAAGCAGGATAATTAGAAGTGGGCCTCCAGTGATTGGTTAAGAGGAACAGGTTTGGTTTTCTCTGGTTGATCCTGAGTTGGAAGCAGGACAAGGTAGGCGAGGAGAGGAGGCTGGTAACCTGGATTTCCACTTCCACCTGGCTTCCAATCTTCTCCCAATGCCTCCTATTGGCCAAACTTATCTGGAAACCAGAGAACATAGGAAGGAGCATGAGAAATATGTGTCCCTGCAATACAGAGTACTGGAGGGGCAAAGAGTGGACCTGAGTGCAAACAAAAATAGACACACAAATAAAATGGTCTTAAAGTATTAGGAGTGATCATGAATTATTACGGGTGTTTCAGATTCTCAGTTTTGCTTTTGTTTCCTCATGCTTTCTTTGCCATGTCTCAGAATTCTGTCTCTTACTCTCTTAGTTGTACTGCTATTTGTGATGTTTTTAAGTCAGCTTCCACCGCAGACTTCATAAGATATCACAGCAAATGGTCAATTGCTTTGATTGGTAATCTTATTGCTTATAATCATTCCACATTCTTTCTCTCATGAGACAGTAAACTCCCATGTACATATCCATAATCCTTTTTTGAGAAAAATTACTTTGGTCATGGTTCCAGGTTGTTCATTTCTAGCATTGAACTTTAAAACATCCTGCAATAAGTGTACCTCAAGAGATATTTTCGAAACTCTGATTATTTTTTAAATAAAGTTTCTGATTCCTGATGTAAACAAATATTACTCTCCTTGCTCCTTACCTACATCCATCTAACTTCCCATAACCTTTTTAGACACAGGTTAACTTCCAACGTCAAATTAAGCTTTGGTTGCAAAATGTTCTCTTGCTGGGTTTTGGTATAAATATGTACATACTAATATCTAAAATTGAAATATAATTTTAAATAAGTATATGAAATTGTCATTTTTCTTCTCTAAAGGCAGTATGTGTGCTATACCTAAAGGCACCTATTTCCATTTTTAAAAATCAGTAATTAATATTTTTTT
>CAUYSK010038275.1:0-15420 GCA_963575035.1 Avahi laniger | reverse complement strand
GCCAGTTCTTTTAACCCCTCCATAGATATCAAAAGCTAGAGGCTCCTGAATGCTGGATGGCTTCACTGTCGGGCAGATATTAGTTCTCTCTCTTTCCCTTAAAAATTATATAAAGTATTTTATCAGTGCCTTTTTTTTTTTTGAGACAGAGTCTCACTGTGTTGCCCAGGCTAGAGTGCCGTGGCGTCAGCCTATCTCACAGCAACCTCAAACTCCTGGGCTCAAGCGATCCTCCTACCTCAGCTTCTCGAGTAGCTGGGACTACAGGCATGCGCCACCATGCCCGGCTAATTTTTTCTATGTATTTTTAGTTGTCCAATTAATTTCTAATTTTAGTAGAGACGGGGTCTCGCTCTTGCTCAGGCTGGTTTTGAACTCCTGAGCTCAAACAATCCACCAGTCTCGGCCTCCCAGAGAGCTAGGATTACAGGCGTGAGCCACCGCGCCCGGCCCCGCCCTTTATATTCTTATGAATGTGTCAGAGTTTTTCAAAACCCTTAAGGATATCTCATTCCCCAGCTTTTCCTTTCAAGTTTTTGGTTAGCCTATTTTTTGCCCACCTGTTATCTATCAGATCAGGTAGCCACAAAATTAACCAGATGCCTACAATTGTTTCAACAAATACCCCAAAGTAAATGGGTTTTTTTGCAGTGGAGAAATGCCATATGAGGTCAAATAAAGACAATTCTGTGGGAATAGGCTTTCAAGGATCTCCAATCCCATTCTTCACCCTCCAGTGACTGCCAGGCTCAGCTCACTGTGATTGTGAGCTATAGATATCCAAAGCTCACACAGAGCTAGAGAAGGGTTTTGGCAATAGGGTCACTCTTGCTGAGATTCAGTCATTTTTCTTGAATAAAGACTTCCCTGATTGCTGCAAACCTTTGGTTATTTTCAGAGTTCTGAAAAAGCTGATTTTGATACTTGCCAATTTTCTCACTGCTTTTGTGGAGAAAATTTCCAGAGGTCATTACTCTGCCATTTTCTAAGAGTCTGTATTCTTAACTTCTATGTGACTGTCATCAATTTTATGCTAGCACATCTCAGGCAAGGTTGTTGATAAAATGTTAACTCACCCACACTGTAAACAATTACCAAACACCTACCTAATCTGTGGGCCCCAAAGTGAATTAGAGCCCTTGCCCTACAGGCACTCTCAGTCGGTGATAAGGAGGAGGATAAATAAAACTAAAACTCAGGGAGAACTGCTAAGTTTCAAAAAAAAGGAACAGCTCATGGTGCTATGGGCGTTAAGCACAAGGAGACTGGACATATGGCTGGAGAGGGATAGGAAGGCTTCATGGACAGAGACTTTCAGCATCTATGTGGCATCCTCTGGCTACAGTCTAACACTCATATCTCGAGAAGAGGAAAATGAGGTCAGATGGGAAATAACTGTTTCATAGCCCCATGTTTTAAACAAGACCACCACAAAGTTTGTCTCTACCATCATACTTGCACATCCATTGAGCACCTATCCATCAGGCTCTCTGCTAGCCCTGGAGAGCTTTTAACACACTGAGAATTCCAGTGCCCACGTGGGACAAAGGTTTACTGTGCTTGCTGAGTCTTTGGTCTTTCTACCAGAAGTAGCACTCTAACAGTCTGCGGGCAAAACAGTTTCCAGACTATTTTATTTGGCCTGCATAGGATTCGCCCACATAAACTAGCTGTCAACCCTTAAAAATTATGAGATTTTTAATAAAAAATTAGATAAAAACAGAAGGTCCAGCAAAATACCGAACTCAAATTCCCACCTGGCAAAGTATGTCTGGAGCCACATAGAAGTATACCCTTTAGATGAGGACAATCCACCAGTCATCATTCCTTTCATCTCCTATATTCTTCTTTTTTTTTTTTTTTATACAAGGTCTCACTCTCTTGCCTGGGCTAGAGTGCTGTGGCCTCAGCCTAGCTCACAGCAACCTCAAACTCTTGGGCTCAAGCGACCCTCCTGCCTCAGCCTCCAGGATAGCTGGGACTACATGCACATGCCACAGGGCCCGGCTAATTTTTTCTATTTTTAGTTGTTTGGCTAATTTCTTTCTATTTACAGTAGAGACGGGGTATCGCTCTTGCTCAGGCTGGTCTTGAACTCCTGAGATCAAGCAATCCTTCCGCCTCGGCCTCCCAGATTGCTAGGATTACAAGCATGAGCCACCACGCCTGGCCTCATCTCCTGTATTCTGACGTTGAGTGTCAGTTGCTTTATACCACCACTCTTACACTGTTGATTTGCTTTTAGTTGAAAAAGAAGTGAAACATTTCTTGTATCCATACAGAATATTGTGATTGAGTATATATATGTGTGTATATATGTGTACATACATACACATATACATACATATATATGTATAAAAAAGTTTGTGTATTTTTGTCCACGGTTCCTGGCTAGTAACTCCCATAGCCCTTGTTGGTCTTTTTGTTATATTTACAGCACTTTAGACCTCAGAAGCAGGTCTCAGGAAAACAGAATCTCTTTCTCTGACCTTCTCCTGTCCTCCTGTCCAAGAGCAGCAATCTAATCTGATTGTGAGCTGAAAGACCTTTATTCCAAAAGGGGTCTTGCCCCATACCCTGGAGGAAAGAATGCTGCAGAGGGGCCAAGAAGAATCTGAAGAGATAGGCCTTGCTGGGTTTCCCTACTCAAGTCTATTAGTGTTAGATCTTACCCTTTTTGTTCGATCACATTACAAGGCTATCCATGCTTCAATCATGTCTATCCAATGAAGTCTCCAAAAACGGCCCAAGGGACTGGGTTCAGGGAGCTTCTGGAGAGTTAAACACATGGAGGCTTACAGGAAGGTGAACAAGAACTCATCCACATGTTGAGAGGGTGGCATACCCCAACTCCATGGGGACAGAAACTCCTGTGGTTGGGACCCTTCTAGACCTTGCTCTATGTATCTCTTCATCTTATTTGTATCCTTTAAAATATTCTTCGTAATAAACCAGTGAACGTGTTTTCCTGAGTTGTGTGAGCTGCTCTAGCAAATTAATCAAACCAAAAGAGGAGGTCACCAGAACCCCACCTTGAAAACAGCTGGTCAGAAGTTTTGGAGGCCCAGACTTGTGACTGGTGTCTGGGTTGGAGGGCAGTCTTAGTGATAGAGCCCTCAACCTGTGGGATCGATGCTATCTCTGGGCAGGTGGAGGACACCCTGCTGGTGCCCACTGCAGAACTGCTCGCCTACTTGTCGTGGGAAGAAACTCCTACACATTTGGTCACAGAAGTTCTGCGTTGATTGTTATTGTGGTGTGAGAGCAGAAGAAAAACACGGTTTGAGTTGTTTTTTTCTCCTCATACCATATTTCAGTCTGACCAGTTTGAAAATAAAAGCTAGACCAAGATGACAATGTGGTTTAAGAAAAGGGGGAGAAGGCACATTTCTTTGTGGAAGTGAAATCTATCTCTTCATGTATAAGGGCAGTATGCACCACACCATAGTGAAAACTATAACCAATATTCAGAAAAGAAATAAGAAAACCAAATGATTTGACCAAAAAAGAACACAAAAAGGTGGACATCAATAAGTTTAAAGTATGAATATGAATAAAGTATGTGCTCTGCCTCTGAAATACAACAATGCATCCAGTGAAAAAATATCTTGGCACCAAAACCTTTCACAGCAACTAAGAAAACAATCAACTGTACAGAACAAAAATGATCTACTTTAAATAAAATAAATTTGCAGTTTTACTTTTAACCAAAAAGCTCACACTTAGAATGTTGATGACAGGATTAAAAAGATCACAAAGCATTCGAAACAGTAACTTGTAGCATTTTCAATTGAAATCGTATAATACAGATTAAAAATATATGACATGGTTAACCATGTTTATTTACTGTGTCCATGAAAATTTCAATGGGCTTTTGGACACGGTACCCACAATAGGTACAGCACCAGCATCAGGAGATAACACATCCTGGTGACCACAGGTGATGATGTCCCTGGAATGCTGTTGTCTGGGCTTAAAAAACATAAACCCAGTGTTTTTACAAGCACATGGGTCAACATCACAAGGGATGTTCTATGCTAAAAAGTTCAACATCAAACACTATGAAATATTAATGAACTGAAAATCCATTTGTGAGCTGGCTTGCAGACAGCTGAAGAATTTGCACAGGAACCTGGAAGCACAACATGGAAACATATGATACTACAATGGAGGTCATGTGATGTGCCAAAGAGGATTTTTTTAACTACTCAAAGAAATACACATTTCACTCAAATGGAAAAGTCCTAGTCTGGCTTATCAGCAAAAATAACAAAGGCTAGGACTGGGATTGGCATCCCGCCCATTTAAACATGTGAATATTCCTCTGCAAGGGCTTCCATAAATAGATATACCAATCCATGAGCCAATTTATTTATTCCTAATGAAACAATTTCTTTGAAAAACACATTTGGCAAGACATAATCTTGTCCACATACCTAGAGAGATATCAATTTCCAGAACTGAATTTCATGCTTAGACTATATTCCCCAAATTGTAAATACTGAATTCCAATAAAAGTTCTTTTACTTCAAAACTAAAGAGATTAATACTGTTTTCCATTTAATATTAGTAATAAAAAATTAATAAAAAGCAACAAACAGAATAGTGCTATATGATGATGAAAACTAAATATGCCAAGATTGACATTCTAGAATTCTCAACTATCCCAAGGCATAGTTAACCTACAGGTAAAAACAAAGACTTCCTCCATGTTTCGAAGAACATGGGTAAATAGCTGTTTTCCATCATGAGGGACTAAAATTAAACATAGCTTCTAGATGACAATCAAGGCTGTACCGTATTTAGTAAGAGGTTGGAGATCTGACAGTTCCTTTTTTTTTTTCCCAGCTCCATACAGTTCTACCTTGGTACAAAAGAAGTCAGGTTCCAAAGGAAGAATAAGAAAGAAAAATTTAATAATTTATTGATTACAATGTTTATTTTCAACTTTAATTTCTTTCCATTTATCTTTATGAGTTCTAATATCACACTTAGCTATGTTGTTATGCTAAAGGTGAATTAAAATAATAGTTTGATCATATGGATTTGTCTTCTATTAGCCTGCTGCTTTCATTTGCTGTCCGTTGGCAATCCTACCTGATATCAATGTTCCATTTGCGTAATAAAATCTTTCATTTCTGCCAAAAAGTCCCTGAAAATCATCAGCACCGTGGCGGGGGATCTTACTGGGAGTTGTTTTTCCCTTTTGGGCCTTCCTGAGGAGGGGAAGGTCATTGTGTGTCCCTTCCACCTCACAAGCACCCCACAGCCCCTCAGGGCCCATCTCCCTCTACCCCAAAGCGCACCAAAGACACCGTTTCTCCCTCCTTCTCCTTCCCCCTCTTAGCTGCCACAGCCTAGCTCAGATCTTTGTGCACACGTGTCACTGTGTGTTCTCTGTGTTGGTGGCTGACAAACAGCCCCCAGAAGGCAACCTATGTGTGTCTCCTCACACAGGATGCCTTGGTCGCAGGAGCCAGCCCAGCCTCCTAGCAGAGCTGAGCCGGCTTATAGACCAGACCCTCTCTGCCCAACACCCTCACCCTTCCCAGTCCCCTCGTCCCTTCCATCCTTCTCTGTCTCCCAGCTCTGTCACCACCACCAACAGTCCATCAGTCTCCTCTTCCTCCTCCAGGCTTCTCTTCTTTTACACCTTGGGGAGAAATCCAAATCCTTTCACCTCAGGGAAGAAAACAGGATATTTGGGGTGGGGATGAGGAGGATGAATGAAGCGGCAGTGGGAGAAAGGGGTGCGGAGGGCTTTTACAAATCATCTGTGAGGCTGGGCATGGTGGCTCATGCCTGTAACCCCAGCACTTTGGGAGGTCGAGGTGGGAGGACCACTTAAGGCCAGGAGTTCAAGACCAGCCTGGGCAACATAGTGAGACCCCATCTCTACAAAAAATTTTCTTAAAAAATGAGCTGGGTGTGGTGGGGCACACCTCTAATCCTCCTACCTAGTTACCCAGGAGGCTGAGGCAGGAGTTTGAGGCTCCAGCCTGGGCAACAGAGCAAGATCTTATCTCTTAAAGAAAAAAAAAAAAGTCTTTCATGCACAACCAGTGCAGTGCTAGAGGGCGAGAAAAAAAAAATCTCTATATTTCAATATTCAGAAGAAAAGAGTCTTACATCCCCAACCAGGAAGAAGTTTCCTGCTGGTAGGGGCTGTGGATAATCCTTTCTTATGTACTCAACAGAGCCAAAAATACAGAGTGCTCAAAAGACTTATCCGGTGCACCCATCTCTCCTTCGTGAAACATTCTTCTTTGTGGGACCACCTTTGGCTCTTCCTTCACTCACCTCCACAGTTCCTTGGTCCTTGAAACCTCATTCCAGACCTAGAACAAGAAGGAGAAAAGGGTAAGTCAAAAGGCAGTTAGTACCTAGCCTGCCAGGCCCTGTGGAGGGGACAAATAGCTAAATCAGACCCAGTCTCTGCCCACAAAAAAACTTACCCTAGGAAATCAGAGAAAATTAAAAACAAATAATGACAAAGAAAAGAGAAAATAACCAAATCAATGGGGGTGAATGGTGGAAGGCTGAGGGGCACAGAGAACTGATTACTGATCAAGTCCCAAAGGAGAGTAGCCATCCTCTAAGAACGGCTAAAGCACTGCAGGGAGAAATAGAAGAGTCAGGCAAAGATACCTAAGTGTGAAAAAGATGGGTTAGTAATTTGCCTTAATGAGAACCTAGGGTCCTGGATGGAGAGGAATGGGAAAGGGAGCTGGGGATGTGTAATGGCAAAAATAGCGAGAAGCTGCTTGAGGATTTTGAACAGAGTGGCAAGGTCCAACTGTGCTTTAGGAAGATCGCTCTGGCTGCTGTGAGAAGGACTGAAAATGAGAGCCTCCTAGGAAGGCTGCTGTAAGGGAGTAAACTGAGGCACTGGCCACAAGGATGTCCTCAAAATGCAGAGATGGTTTCATGGGAACAGCCTGGGGGGCGGCGGTACTATGCAGGCCCTGTTCCCACAACTGCTCTCTGGAGAAGTATCTGCAATAGGCTCAGGATGATTCTGTGAAATGGGGATCAGGGTGCCAGACGTCTCCCTCCCTCAGGCCCAGGCCTCCTGGAATTTCCTGGTCTCTCCAGCTAAACTGCCCTGGATTCTGGAGCCTACAGAATTTTGGTGGGCAACTTTCTAGAGCCTTCAGTAGTCCAGCCCTTCTGAGGGTCCCATCCCAGAAATGTGGCTTTCCAAGCCCTGGCAGAAGCATTTCAACGGCCCTCACCCACCTGCTAGCTCAAAGTTTCTCAGCCTTTAAGAAGTCTTTTTGGCTAGTAGGGATGAAAAGCTTATATTTGGCAAAATCAAATCAGGCAAGAAGATCTGTGAATTTTCCTTTCATGTAGTTCCTAGTTCAAAACTCAACTGTAATTTTATTTCCCAAATAAAGAATTTTATAATATGTGGAATATCCATTCCAAGTTGGATGAAAAAGGAAAAAAAAGCATTATAACATATATTAGTAATATACTCTACAAAATAAATGCTACCTACCGTTGAGGATCCTTCTGTTGGATCCTGGCCTTCACAATGACACCATGAGGAGGAATTACTAATCTCATTTTACCTATGGGAAAACTATGACCCAAAGAAGTTGGTGCTACCAAAGGATATGAGGCACCTCCCTGTCAAACTCTGCCCCTAAATTACCCCTAGCCTACTGCTACGAAGACAGCCAAGGATCTAATTCCAGCCCTGCGCATAACTTAGTGGGTGATCTCAGGCAAATCATTCTGTGATGCTCAGTTTTTTTTACCATAAAAATGAGGATGAAAAGATGAAAACCCAATATTTTACTTGGTATATTTTTTACTTGATATATTTAAAATTATAATTACGGTCTTCCAGTAAGGACCTGTTAATATTTTTGTAAAATGAGATAATAATATATTTTAAATTCCTTAAAAAATTAACTTAACAAGTGAAGGGACGCTAAATATCAAGTCATACACGGGGCTGCAGGGACAGTGATGGAAAAGACAAAAATCCCTCTATTAGGAATGAGTCTAGCTGGGAAAAACAAATATTAAACACATATATTGCACAAATAATTATTTAATTTAAGTTGTGCCGAAGTCCTTGGAAGAAGAAGTCCAGTGCACCTGTAACCCGCGGGTGGCGGTGCAGCGGAGGGCAGCCGGCATTAATTCACTAACAGGCACTTGGTGAGCACAGCCATGAAGGAAACGGCGAGACGAAGGCAGAGAGTGCAAGTGACTGGGGAGGACGCCTCGGAGACGGAGGGATTGAGGAGGCATCATGGGGAGAAAAGGGAACGTGGCTTTCCGGGGTCAGCGAAAGCAAAAAGCCCAGAGAAAGGAAATTCCAGAATATTCCAAAAGGCGGGAGTGGAAAGAAAAATGATCCCCCGCCAGCCAATCTGAGGGGTGGACCCTGACCGCAGGGAGAGCGCGTCCTATGGCCAGCGCGGGAGCTCTGGAGGGACTGACTGGGCCTCCTGAAGCCGCCGAGCGCCCTCCGCAACATCACGGATTCAGAGCAGCCCGACGCCCTCCCCTCGCCGATGGGGAAACTGAGACCCCCAGGGGAGAAGCGCCTGGCCTTGGACACGCCGGCGACAATGAGCACAGGCCCAGCCTCCCGCCCTGGACAGAGCTCGTTACCTTGTTCACCTGTGCGGCGGAGAGCAGGTCTCGGGCCTCCAGGAATGAGAAGACGTGCAGCAGCTCGTGCGGCCCCAGCCGCGGCTCCATCTCGCCGCCTCGCCCCGCCGCCTCCGTCCGCCTCGCCGCCTCCGTCCGCCTCGCCCTCGCCGCGCCTCCGCCCCGCCCAGCCCGCCGCGCCCCCGCCCTGCGTGGCCAAACCCCATCCACCCTGCCGTGCTTCCGCCCCGCTTCCACGCCACGCAGCCAGCGCCCGCCCCCGCCATATTGCATTTAGCACGCAGGCTATAGCCTCGCGCGTCGCGCCGAACTTCCGCCCAACGGCCCACTGCACTTCCGCCCTGCAGGGCCAAACCTCACGCAGCCTGCCGTGCTTTCTCTCCGCAGGGCCCACCCGCCCGGCCTCTTTCGCCTAATCCTCCGTGAAAGAGCTGGCCGGCCGAGCGTCTCCCTGACCACCAACTTGCCCCTGCCCTCGCCCTTGCCCTCACCTTGGCCCATTTCTTATACTAGCGTACGCCTAGCTCTTAACCAGTTCCTGTTCTTCACCTTAGCCCCGACCCTTGCCCTTGCACTGGCCTTCGTCTACACCCTGCGGTGGTCTTGAACCGCCCCTTAACCTGGTGCTGGCCCTAACCCTTGACTTCGCCCTTGCCAATAAACATGCCCTGTCCTGCATCTCGACTTGACCTTTAACCTGGGCTTAGCCCTGGGCTTCAGCCTGACCCTGTTCCTCAACCGTGTCCTGTATATCACCAGCATCTGCCACTTAGCCTTTACCCTGGTTCCAACCCTCACCTGACCCTGACGCTGGCCCTGGCCTTCACTGTAGATTCACCAGGCCTGAACCTCACAGTGAAGGCAATGCCCTGGTCCTAACGTTCACTGTTCCTGACCCTACCATTGGCCATCTTGCTGGTCCTGTTCTCGGCCTTCATCTTCATCCTGGCTATGGCCCTAGTTAAGGCCTTGGCCATAATCCTGACCCTCACCTACTCCTGGTTCAGGCCTGATATACTGCTGGTAAGAGTGTTCTTACAACCACTTTGAATGCCTGTTTGGCATTTTCTACTGAAGATGAACGTACACACATGTGCGCGCGCACACACACACACACACACACTCTATCACCTAGTAATTCACTCCTGACAGGAGTGTATATATGTTCACCAGAGGCATACAGAATGTTCATAGCAGCATTCTTTTTAATAGCTCAATTTTGAAAACAACTCAAATGTCTATAATAGAATGGATAAATAAATTGTGGAATAGTCACCCAATGGAGCGCTATATAGTAATAATAATAAAGTATCACTACTGACAACAACATGGATGAATGTCAAATACAATGTTGAGTGAAGAAGCCAGACTAAAAAGAATACATACCGTACCATTTATATAAAATAAAAAATTATAGTATAAGAAATCAGGAACATAGTAAACCCTGGGGAAATACCTAGAAGGGGAATGAGGGGCTTAGGGGAGCTGTTAGCAGCTACAAACTTATAGCTTGTGCCCTTTTCTGTGTATTTATAATACTTAAAAAAGATGGGGACATATGTAACATATGAATACAAATGCTTTAGGAAAGGTCATTTTGTGCATCATATCACAACACGAAGACTACTATGGTTATGGGAATATGAGATCATCACCTCAATTGGCACAGAAAAAGACTTTGACAAAATTGAAACAGACTTTGACAAAATTCAACACCCTTTAATGAAGAAGGCAATCAACAAACTAGGAATAGAAGGAAACCACCTCACATAATAAAGGCCAAATATGAAAAGTCCACAGCTAACATCAGATTCAATGGTGAAAGACTGAAAGTTTTCCCTCTATGATCAAAAAAAAATCAAGTTTTGAGCTTTTCCTGGGTAGCGAAAAAGAAAAAAAGTCAAGGATATCCACTTTTGCCACTTGCATTTAACATAGCACTGGAAGTCCTAGCCAAAGCAATTAGGCAATAAATAAATAAATAAGTAAATAGCACCCAAATTGGAAAGGAAGAAAGAAAATTATCTTTGTTCAGGGATAACATGATTTTATATGTAGAAAACCCTAAAAAGTGCTTGTTTGTGCCAGTAGGAAAAGCAAGGAATAGTTTAGTAGAATTTCAGCTTTGGGTGTTGAAGGTGGAGAGGAATGTCTCTTCCTTGAGATTGTCCTGGGGAGAAAGGTTTCTCAATTCCTGGTTTACAAGACCAGAGTAACAGATTATACTGCAAGGACTCTTCGTTTAAATATCTTGTCTTCAATGAGACTGACTGTTGGTATAAAGATAAAAATAACGAAGAAAAGTAAGATAGATGCTATTTGATGATAATGAAGGGATGTTCAACAGGTTGTCCTTCAATTCATGTGCAGCTGAGGAGGTGGGCTACTAGGATTCAGAACAGGCACTGACTAAGAGGTCAGAATATTGTGCTTTGCTGTTTGGCTGTGTGGATGGAGTACAGGGATAATAGCTAGGATTGGGATGGAGACGACTTGGGCTAGGACTCCTGTTTTGCTAGGGATAGATCGTAGGATCGCATAGGCAAACAGGAAATATCATTCTGGCTTGATATGGGGTGGAGTACTGAGAGCGTTGCGGAGAGTATAGTTATCAGGGTCTCCTAACAGGTGTGCTTCTGGACTCTGAAACGATAGCCTCCAAAGGGTTGCCCCGTGCTTTCGAGGAACCCTTTGGTGGCCGGAGCCGGTTGTGGTCCGGCGCCATCTGGCGGCCGCTTTGATAGAGGGCGTGTGTCCTCTGAGGCTCCGGTGCCTCAGGCGAGGTGGGCGGGCTTCGTCATGATCCTTTGGCTGAATCCAGAGGGTGGGCGCAAAGTCTGAGTCAGAGCTTGGGCTGGCAGGGTGAGAGGGGAGAGGGTGTCCACGCTCTCCCTCCTCCCGCCAGGTATGTGGTGGGTCTTGCAGGAACGCAGTGCTACAGGCCCCAGGTAGACAGAACCTCCACTCCCCACCGACCCGAGAATGGAACAACCCACGCCACTGGCCATCACTAGGCGTCAGGCCGAGGTGCTCCTCAATGATCCCTTCCGGCAGGTTCCACCTAAGGAAAATCATGGGGTAGGACTTTGATTTCTTTCTAGGCAAGTTTGATTCTCCAACTCAGAGCCTGTGCGCCGAGGGGCCATGGGACGGACGATCCCCTCGTGGCCCATCCACGGGGCCTCACAACTCAACCATACCATTGCTATAAGCGACAGGCAGCGTTTACAAAGTGCAGGAACTTAATGCAAGCTTAAGATCCACACTTACTACTGGGCATTCCCGCCTTCCTCGGGAATGAGCAATTTCCAATCCCCATCATGAACCGGGTGCAAAGCGTTACCGCACATAGAACGCCTGGAGGATAGACACACGTGCAAGCCTGAGACATTAAAGGGCATCACACACAAGAACTCTTGGTCAACATGTTGGGTGCCTTGAACACAACTTGTCCCTCTAAGCAGTTGGGGGATGGTAACCCCTCGGTGTTTACGTAACTAGTGAGTATGCATATCAGAGAGTCTCCTTCGTTACTGGGATTACCCAGACAAACCTGGGTCTGTTGCATGGTTGCCTTTGAGTCTGGGCTGGTTTTTGGGTCCTGTTTACGTGTTTTCTAGGTTGTGTGCCTGTTTTGCGCCCCGTCGTGCCTTTCAAGGCCTTGATGTTGTGTTACCCTTGCCATGTGGGGTCCTGTTCATTCCCTTCGTCTGCCGACTGCCCGTGAGTGCTTCATGCCCTGTACTTAGATGAGCTGCGACTTTGCTTTAATAGAGGGTGTCACCCTGGCGTGTGCCCCTCCTGTCAGCAACATCCCTCCACAATGAGGCCGTGGTTGTCCGCGTTTGACCAGTTGGTTTGGGCGCCCTGTGTGGCAGAGGAATGACATGGAGGTGGGTTGGTGTATGTGTGGAAGAGAGGCTTCTCAGAGGACTGGATGCAGCAGCGGCACTGAGGATGTGGGTCATAAGAGAGTCATGCGTTGATGGATGCCCAAGGCCAGGCAGTCGTTCCAGGTTCCATGGGGCAACCCCTGTGCCTGGCAGGCTACCGGTACTGAAGACTCTGTGTGAGTCTTGGCCGCTGTGGTCTGTCCAAGGCTTCACTTGGCCCTTGAGGCACATGGTGGCCTCTCCTCATCGCCTTCTGCTTCTCTCATCAGGCTTCTGACCTGGGTCCCCTGCACACAATGTGCATCGCTCCGGGGGCTGTTGCTGCCCCTCCCATAGTCTGCCACCCGGCAGTGGCCCCCCTGTGTGTGTGTGTGTTGATGTGTTGGGGGTACGGTGGCCACTTTGGTGTTGTGTGCTTGTGCCCAAGTGCTGGCCATTGTTTCTGGCCAGTTACTCTGAAAGTTTGGGTCCATTTTGTGCACTTACATGCCATGGAGGGGGGACCAGTATCAGCCTCCACCCCTTGTCTGTGGTATAATGGTCCTCCTCTGTGGTGGCCTGCCTAGGTGGCCAGTGCCATGTGCGAGTGAGCCATTCAGTGGGGTCTGCCTCTGTGGGTCTGCCTCTGCACAATTGCTGTCAGCCTGCCCTCTTGTCAGTGAGTGTTGGAGGGGGTTCATCAGAGATCTGTAATGCTGCCCAACTGCCTCCTGTGGCGATCATGCTAACTTGCCCATGTGCTTTGCGGGGGTGCCCTCCTTCTCTGTACATCCTTAAAGATCCCCCTGGAGGTTGCCCATCTGCTTTGTGGGTCAGAGTGGGTGGTGTAGGCCATAGTGTGGTTGGGGGGTGGGAAGGGCCTACCTGGACCTTGTCACTCGGACTCTGTCCCTCAGTACTTGTTGGGGTATTTGCGCACATGTATGTGGGTGCTGTGCACCGTGTGAGAACTTTTAATGGCCTTTGGGATCCTGTTACTACTTGTGGGACTTGCCCAAATTGAGGCACAACCCTCTTCTCATAGATGTGTTGTGTGAGGGTGGCTTCCCTGCAAGGGGAACTATTGCCCCTTCAAACCTCTTAGGACTCAGGGGTGAGTCCCTTGGCTCCTTCAATGAAGAAGACAGCTAGCTCGGAGAATTCATGTAAATTGCAGGGACACCCACACCATTGATCACTCCATCCTTTGAGTATAATTTTGGGGCCTGGGTTTGTGCCTCCATGTTATACTTTTGTGTCTGAGCATGGCTTTTTGATGATCAAAATCAGTCCTGGTGGAGGCTCCCCAATTGCACTCATATGGCTTGAGGCTTTTTTTTTGTCACACAGCAGACCTTTGCTGTCTTTTGTCCCCCTTGTCTTCCATCCCACTCCTGCAGAACCTGGCCATTGTGTGTGGCGGTTGGACCTGTTGGGTTGCTCCGCATCCCTGCAAGAAGGCAGAGATGGGAAGAGCTTTTCACACTGAACTTTCTTGTGGCTGCAAAGTTTTTTGGTCCTTCTGGGATTTGTCTTGTGCCTGTTCTCTTTGGGTTTGCCCCAGGTGGATTTTGACAGGTCATGGTGCCTGTCGTACATCCTTGTCATTCGTGCAGACTGTTGGGGTATATACCCCAAGTCTCTCTTGAGGGTGTAGGACATAGGATGCTTCCAGGATGCTGGGGTGGACCCGGCCAACCACTTATCTACCCATGTGCAGCAGACTTTGGCTCCTCTATCTGCCTGGGATGTGCCAGGGGTGGTCATGGCCCATGGGTTGACCAGATGTCTGTGGCACAGGCAGCATACACACACAGTATTCCATGGTTATATGTCTGTGGCAGACTTGGGACCATAGACCTCTCTGGGGACAGACTTGACTGCAGTGGACACACACCACTACATGTCTGATGGGATCAAGACCACTGGGACTTAATGATGCTACTATGTCTGAGGCTGAGAGGATAGGAGGTGAAGGAATTGCCTTAGCAGAAGCCTGAAATAGGGGCAAATGTTAACTGCCTAGTTGGGGGACGTATGTCAGCAATCTGGGAGTACAGCAAAGCATGCTCCAACCTCAGAGCCTAAGGGCTCTCATGCATAAAAATCTGCATGCGGCCTGACGTGCAAACTTCTCATGGCTGTAGAGGTAGATTGCTATATGTCAGCCTGGGAGAAGGGTCTCAGAGCTTCCATCGTTTGAACAGTGGGCCAAGTTCCTTCTCTCCTTTTCTCTCAACAATGCCTCAGTTAATATAAAACCAGTCTCCCAGTGGAAAGCACGCAGTTTCTTTGTTCCTTGATCAAATGGGTCACAGCTACTGAAGTTAGAGATTGATATCCACGTACATAGCTTGAGCTTGGGATAAAATTAGTTTACCTTGATCAAAAGGATTGTACCTACTGAAGAATTATGTGTTTTCACTTCCAGAAAGGAGAAGAAAATTAGCTAGTACACCCTGTGATTTTTTGGGGAGCCCTGAAAACTTTGATCATTGTATCCCGTGATTTTTTCACAAGAGATCATTATATTTTGCAGCATGGCAAAGAGAATAAAAAGCAAGTGCTGGGTTTCAGTCATCACCACCTTGGCACCAGAGTGCTGGTGGTCCCCTGATTTCCCCACTTTCTTAAATATTCTTTCTGTTTCTGTGTCTTTGTTTCATTCATCTCTTGCAATACAGTCTGCCAGGGGACCCTGTCTTTACTGGGGACATCATGAAGCCCTGATACACTATGCCCACAGCTCAGGATTCTTCCTCTTTGGCAAGGAACCAAGAGGCTCCAGCCTCTTTTTCAGTTTGTTTCCATGCTTGCTTCCCTTGTTCACTCGCTCCTACTACATGACCAATGGTATGACTTTTTTTTCCATTTTTTTTTTACTTTTTGATTTTTTCCTTTCTTCTCTTTTTCC